>OY804608.1:23247410-23319910 GCA_963680895.1 Fragum sueziense | reverse complement strand
ATGATGATGATGATGATGATGATGATGATGATGATGATGATGATGATGATGATGATGATGATGATGATGATGATGATGATGATGATGATGATGATGATGATGATGATGATGATGATGATACTTTTGTCACTTCCAATATTAGGTTAATACAATGTATTTGAGTTTGAAAAAAAAGTTTACACATCGGCAGACTATTTCATTTATTAAGAAAGACAAAAATTTTGTACCATATACGTAGGCCATTTTCATTTTATGAGTTTTTTTGGTTTGTACCAAATTCGTTTTGGCGAGCATAGAAAAACTTATTCCAACCGAATATGGTACAATGTTTGTACCATATTCGTTCAAAAATTGTACCGTATTCGGTCCGAATATGGTACAAATGTACCATATTCGGCCGAATATGGTACAAATGTACCATATTCGTTTTTGTACCATATACGGTCCGACAGTGCTCTTGTAAGGCATTGACTGTAAATCTGACCTCGCTGGTCACTGGCTTCGTACAAAATCACGAACTTGCGCTAAGCCACTGGCCCGTCAGGTCGGATTTAAAGTCAATGCCTTACTCGGATAAAAATTCAATCCTTTCCCAAACGACTTAAACTTCTTCTTTTGTCTCAATGTTTTCTTAACACGTTTCCATTAAGGTCGTCAAAAAGCAGGTCTTGAAAGTGTTGACCGAAAGCTGCTCGACATGAGTTACTGTATCTAAGTGAATTAGACAGAATGTATGCTCGGATCAGATGTGGTAGTCTGGTGTCAGACTCTGTATATTTGTGTTACACTGGTGGTGAACTTAAACAATTTCGCTACAACAAGGTATAGACATTTTTCATTTTTATGTGAGTTTATAGATTTTTTTCTAGTGACAATGAACTTGTTCTAAAAACAGACCGGGTTTACCGTTTTGTATTGACAAACTGTCGGTGTTGTTATAAAATCTCGTAAATACGGCTTCACTAAAGCCGTAGTTACGATATTTTATAACAACAGCGACGGAATACATTGATCGCGAAAAAACGCCCCTCGCTTTGGCCGAGTTCACCACCAGTATGTTATGTCTCTACAAGTCAAGGAACGCATGCGGCAACCATGAAAAACCTTCAGAATTAAAGTACCGGTATATTATCTTTACTTGTACTGAATTTACATGATAAGTAATTAAGAGAATTAGAGACTTGCAATTTCATTCAACGCCATTGCTTTACTTTGAATCCCTATTTATCAGACTGACACAAGTCTAATGTTGTGGTAGTAGGCCTACATCTGGGACTACAGAAATGTCGGGAATCCACGGTTATGTGCTCCAGCCACCGAATAATGCTCTATGACCGAATATAGTTGACTTTTGCGTTAAGCCTTTCCCGAAACAGTCTAAATTTGGACTTTTCCGATTTGTGGTGCAGCAGGCAACAAACTAGATATTAATGAAATTATGATTTCAGTAAAATATTGCTCAGAAAATATTGAGACAAAAGGAGAAAATGCTGGTTATCAGCATTTTCTTCTTTTGTCTCAATGTTTCCCAAGGCTATTCTATCAGGGAGGTCAAAACCAGGTCTTGTTTGGGGAAGGGTTAAACAATCCCATGCGATCGATCATCTCCAATAGTTTACCATTGCCTCTTTTTGACATTTAATAGAACTTAACCTGTCGCCCATTTTCTTACACTTGATTATCAAGTACAGATCCAGTGAGATGTCAGATATTGACCGAGTCAAACGTTGACTTCGGGAGCGACTTTGTTGGTCACAGGTTCGAGGTTTTAGTACAAAATCCTGGAATACTACCTTTCAGAAACGGTTTAGACTGTTTCAGTTTCAATTGAAAGCTGGCACCGACAACTAAAATATGTACAATATAGCACATAAGATACTTAAAACATGCTGCAGTTAAGAGGTTTTTGTTTGAGAATCGACGAAATATTTTCTTGTTAACCATTTAACAGACACCATATGGAGAAAAATTGCACCCCTGTAAAAAGTAGAATGTAACAACACGTCTTTTATCACTCCAGTCTTTCGGATGAGAGTTTAAACCGAGGTCCTGTCTCCATATGACCTTAGCTGTTAAGTGGGACGTAAAACTCCATTCAATCCAATCACTCATTGATTGATTTCTTGCATTTACAAGGTGGGGATTGTGCATGATGGGATGGATAACGAATACAGACAAATTTGCCTCGCTTCAGGTAAGAAATTGTGCAATAATTTTCTTATTTCTGCGTCAATTTTCAAGCGGTTTGTTGCATGTACCCCGCATTACTGAGCTCTTTCCTCAGATATATGACTTGTTTGTAGAATCGTTGTACTTTGTCCAAAAATTGATCCCAACCGATCAGAAAAACGACAAAAAGTCCAGGTCAGTTTTCTTGTCGGTTGGGATTGATTTTTGAGAAAAGTACAAGGAGTTTCCAGATAAGTAATACATCTGAGAAAAGGGCCCAGTAAGACGGAGTACATGCAACAAACTGCATGAAAACTGACGCTAAAATAAGAAAGTCATTGCACAAATGCTTACCTGAAGCGTGGTTAATTTGGCTGTAGCCGTTACCATTTCGCTTTCTGGTCGGTTGGGACAATATTTTGGAAAAAGTACCACGAGTTATCTAATATGTCATACATCCGAGGAAAGAGCTCGATAAGGCGGGTACATGCAACAAACCTTTTGAAAATTGACACACAAATAAGGAAGTTATTGCAAAAAATCTTACCAGAATCGAGATTATTTTGTCCGTATTCGTTATCCATCCCATCATGCACAATCTCCACCGTGATTTAAATGGGGCCTACATTTGTTAGTTACCTTACCAGAATCGAGATTATTTTGTCCGTATTCGTTATCCATCCCATCATGCACAATCCCCACCGTGATTTAAATGGGGCCTACATTTGTAAGTTACCTTTGAATTGATGGATAGCCACGCAAGGTACACAAAATTTGAAATGCAAACTGATGAGAAAAGGAGACAATTTCGGACGGGTTATCAAGTGATGTTTTTTTTCATCAATTTCAAACCCATCTTTATTTGCGACGTTTCAACGAAAACCTCGTAACTGCAGCTTGTTTTAACAAGCTGCAGTTACGAGGTTTTTTGTTGAAAATCATCGAAATGCCACATCTCGTTACAGCTATGAACCAGAACGGTACAAAAAGCAGTTGGGAGTAACACGAGAACTACAGCCCGACAATACCCTGATTACAACAGTACCATCGCTACCTTTTGAGGCTTTTGAGAGTCCAGGTAATTAACCCATTCTGAAACAACAAAATTTTGGACTTATACAATTTGAGAGCAGCTTCAGATTACAAAATTGATATTAATTTATGAAGAATTTGTGCACATGTTAGCTCAGAAAATATTTTCTTCTTTTGATTCAATGTTTTCCCAAATCTTTCGTTCGTGGGACGTCAAAACCAGATCTTGTTTGAGAAAAGGTTAAAGATAAGAATGCATGAGATCTTGAAAAGAGCCCTTAATGCCAGAGCTCAAGATAAGAGGGGTGAAGGCCTTTCAAAATACAATATTTCAATTAAAGTTCATCAAACCCTATGTTGTGGATATATACTCATTGGAATCGTCTCGATAAGACGATTCCAATGAGTACCAACAACAAAGGTTTGCATTTGAGGTAACAAAGAATAATTAGTATCTATTTAGTATGAGTTCACTCTCTCTTATCTGTTGCCATTAAGGCGTTTGAGAGCAACACGGATCTTGATCAGCCAGCATATATACGCAGTCTGATCAAGACCCAGTCGTTCTCCATTGAGTATTAATTACCTGAAAGAAATTGTAATACAATATTATAGATCTTGATTACACTGCATTTAGGCACATGCTAGTTTAGGAACGTAGAAGTCCGAATTTCCATATTGGCCTTTCTTCCAAGATCATGGCCCAGATAAAAGAATATTCAACTCTTCAAGCTAAATCCGTTTCCAACTTGCACAATTTTAGACTGTTCAAATGTGATATCTCTGCTTACGACAAAATGGGTGAAGACAAAAAACACTTGGCTGTGAAATAGATTAATTGGTATGCAAACATGATTGCTCGTTTAGAAAAGGTTTAATTTGTCTTCAACAAATATTTTCAATTTGAATACATACCGCTGTGCTAAAGTTTTCAGAGTTAAAAATCGACAGCATCAATTTGTTCAGTCACATGCTGATTTTGAACCATGTTTGTCTCTCAAGTCCCCCCCAGATTTTGACTCTTCTGCTTCATATTTAAATGTACATTGTACAACTGTAACCGTTTTTCACGACGCTTTTAATTTTCATCTTTTTAGGTCAGGTCATTCTACCGTGGTATGTGATGAAGATATTCGATTCTGATATATTCACGAGTTACTTCACCGTCGACATAGATCCGGATCAGCAAAGTAAAGATCCGGATAAACAAAGTAAAGATCCGGATCAAGAAAGTAAAGATCGATTCGTCGCCTATCTTGTCTACCACCAGATTGAGTTCGACCTATCTTTTTACGACGATGATTCACCAAAGCATCCTTTACTTATAGAAAGTAAATGGAAATACTCCAAAACCAGTTCCAGGTCACATGTGGGCGTGCTCCGACATCCGTCCCGGATCAAGCCGTATGCACGAGCTGAGTATGTCGGAGTCAGAGTTGATTCGACGACCCGGAAACCTATTCCGTTTCCGGAATCCTGGAAAAGCCGATACGGAATTCTGTCAAGCGGGACAAAATCGGAACACAATTTTCCGGAGAAGAATGAGTCTACGAAAGTTTTAACCACAGAACATCGTGTATCGTACAGCGACATGGATGAGAATGGACATGCGAACTATAGCTTTTATACACGGTCCTGCTATAACTCATTTGCGGAAAACTTAGTATTTAACAGACTGAACGACGAAGCTGAACGTTATTTTAAAAACGGTCCAAAGAAAATTCAGTCGACTTATTTAAACGAGTGTTTAATGGGAGATACTGTAACTGTGGAATCGTGGAAAGATGAAAAATCCAGCAATGTTTATTACTTCATAGTGAGAAAACGAGATATAGTGTGTGCCAGACTGACGTTCACTTTTCATAAACAGTCCGCCAATGTTGTAGAACATAAACTGTAACATTTTTTCTACCCTTCTGCCGTTGCTACCGTTCTACCACAGAATGTTAGAATTATCAATTCTTTTTCAATTAAGACGTTATATTGCCCGGATAGAAATCTTCGGAAAACATTTAGGCAAAATAATAAAGTGCTGATAACCAACATTTCCTTCATATGAATCAATGTTTTCTGTGCTATATTTCGTAAATAGTCCGCTAATGTTATAGCGCAAAAATTATAAAACTTTTTTTTCGATCTTGTCTGGTACATGTTTTGGTACCTGACTTTTGACCTTATTTTACGCTCATAACTGAACAAAGTTTGAGAAAACAAGATGAATAAATCTTCTTAATATATCTTGCATTGCTTCTGTCTGAACTTGCCATTTCTTTATCAACATCTCTTATGTCATCTGACGCAGGTTTAAGATCGGAACAACCCCAAATTCGTCCGTTTTGGAAAGAGTTAACATTGACATAAGACGACTTTAATATGGTCTGATATTTATCAAATTTAAGTATGCTCAGATGTTTTCAACATTTCATTATAATTTTTCCAAAAAGACCAAGTATAGTCCAGCAAGATTAATCCGGGACATCTGCATATCGTCGGTGTAAATTCAAAACCTCGTATGTCGATTCTTGCGATTTTCAAAGTACAAACTTGTGTGCCCAGTTACAGACGATTCTTGCAGGTTTTGAGATATTTTACTGATCAGTATTGATGACAAATCATTTGTGAACAATATGTCCAAATTTCAAGTAAAACGTTTCAGTTTTGGAAAAGGTTTTACACTTTTTCCCTCCCATTTGAAATTTTCCTAAACGAGATACGAGGTTTTGCATTTACAACGACTCCGCTTCGGCAAAGTTTTCATAAGACGCTCAACTAACGGACTTAATCAACGAAAGTTGTCCTGGGTTAATCTTGTTGTCCAACTATATATTTTAGCATTTAATTTGAAATTTAGAAATTATTGATATTATCTTATTTTACAATAGCTACATGATTTATTGGTATGGAAATCGAACACCAAAATGACACTATTGTGCATTCGTAGCTAGACTAAGAAGGAGAGGGGAGTCCAAGTGTTCACCACTCAATCTTTGCCAGAAAAGTTCCTGATTTTCAAGCCTCTTCGTGGCTAGAACCGGACACGCTGATTGTTAATTGGCGGCTAACATACACGTTTCCTCCTAGGTATCAAGTAAACATGATGATTTATGTCGGTGCAAATGCAAAACCTCGTAATGTCGATTTTTGCAATTTTCAAAGTAGGCTACATGTAAAATCGTGTATGTCCAGTTTTGACAGGTTTTGCAGGTTTTAGGATATTTTGATTTATCAGTATAAACTATTAATGGCACATTATATGTTAACAATATGTCCGCATATCAAGTAAAACCTTACGGTTTCCAAAAAGTTATTGAAGTTTTTTCGTCATCCATAAAACTTTCCAAAAAACGAGTTACGAGGTTTGACATTAACACCGACGTTTTGTTATTCGTGAATATGTTGGTAGGATGTCCCGTTGGGAAATATTCTGTATCCTCGGGGTTTGGGTTCGAATCTCTCAGATGTCAGAAACCTGCAAGATTCGAACAAAGGCACGAGCCAAGTTTCAGAAATGTGTTGTTCAGCTGTTGTACATTGCACCACTTTGGTTTTGGGAAACAAATAGGCATGTTGCACTTGTTTACTTACGAATTATAGGCCTATGTAAACATGTGGAATATAACGTCATAGGACCACTATAGTCCAACCACGTTGTTATGCATGGGCGGATGTAGAGGGGGGTCGGGGGGATCCGGACACGCCCCTGGCATTGGCCGAAAAATAATTTTTGACTGTATAAATTTAGTGTTATGTTACATATACTGAACCTCAGAAATAACGCACCACTTCCAATTTTCAATATATTTTCTTTATTTGATTCTCTTTTCAAAAATGTACAAGCACAACTCAAAATGCTTTCATTTTTCTCGCATTTGGTAAAACAATTCATTTCCTCTCTCAAAGCAATCAAGCGTGACAAACACACAAGCGTGACTACCCTCTAATGTAAAATTCACAAAATCAGTAACGCGTGTGAGTGCAGCTGGGCGGAAACAGTATCGGAGGTGCAGGAGGCGAATATGTCTGTAAAAGAAGAAATAGGGCACTGCAAGCGTCAAAGGTGTATCCGGTGCCATTAACACAAACAAACAACATTATCGCTTTGCACTTTAACATGCTTACCTGTCTTGAGCTGCAGTTGTGATCCTTGGTGCGCCGCTTCTCGGGCGGTCCAGCACTGTCCCAGATCGTCGGAAACGCTCTCCGAGACGGACAATGGTCGTGTGATGAAAACCCATCATGTGTGCAACAGTCCGTGACGTCATCCCTGCCTGCAGCATCCCAAGAGCAAAATCGCATTCGTCATTGGAAAGTCTCGGCATTGTTTTAATCTTTAAAAAATTGCGACTGGTGGAATGTTTGGGAGTTTTCTTTATCTCACCTACTGCGTGTACCTTTTAAACCAAAAAACTGGTTTTTGCACGAGGTCATTGCTGCAGCACCTGTAGAAAACCTGTTTACCAAGTTTGGACGGCTAGTGTCACGGGTGAGTGTGTTTCGTGCGTATTAGTGTATTTTTTGCATACCTAGTCTCTGGCCTATACAATTTAAAACTGTTTCAGCAAAATTAACTATTTAGTTACAAAAATATAAAAGAAGAAAAAGTGGTGCGTTATTTCTGAGGTTCAGTATATTTATTACATTTTAAGCCATAATTTGAGCTTGGACCCCCCTGGAAAAATTCTGGATCCGCCCTTGTTATGGTACATGTTTACAAAGTTTACCCATGTAAACTACGCAATTTAACGAACATCAAACTACTGCAATTTTGAATGTGATGGTTCGAATCTTGCAGGTGTCTTACACCTGCAAAATTCAAACCAACATATACGAAATCGTATAGAATCATAGAACGCGTTTCCATAGTTTGAGAGGGTAGAATTTGTAAATATGTGTCATATTATTGTTGCTTGACTGTACATAACCGAAAGGAGATAGTGTCACGTAAGACCTATTTATTAACCCATTCCCAAACGAGAAAAAATTCGAAATGTCCAAATTCAAAGATGTTGCAGACGACAACAAAAATAAACAAAAAATGCATTTTTAAATCGTTTAGTATGGAAAACATTGTGGGAAATGAAGAAATTGCTTGTACTAAGCAATTTCTTCATTTTCCACAATGTTTTCCATAGCCGGTTTCTTGTGGGGAGTTAAAAAGAGTCACTGTGTGGTAATGGGTTATTCTATATAGGGTATTATGTCAAATACATGGCCTACATTCATAGTTCAAAAATTAGTACGAGAGAAAAGTTTATTACACTCCTATTGAATGATCTAACGTGTACTTTTGTTAATTTTGAATAAGCAATATAAACGAACATCATGGGAAAAGGATCGAGGGAAATATTGACCAGAAGGTAGGTGGACCTTATCGCTACTTCTATACTTTTATCCAAAAACCTCGTAAGTACTCTTTTAAACTTACTGCAGTTACGATATTTTTGACACATTTATGAATAATGCACATGAAATAAATGATATCGAAAGTAGGCCTAGAAAAAGTGTTCAATCTAAAGGCCCAAGAATAGGAAAAAATATGCTAAAATGAGAAATTTCTGATTTTTTGCAACTGTCTTCTTTTTCTCCAAATGTTTGCCTATCATATGTTTCTGTTTGGGAACATTTGATTCGAGTCTCGTTTAAATTTCTTTTCGTTTGAAGTTTCGTACAGTTATCGTAGTGAATAAACATCAGGGAGTCTGCTTACTTCTATTCAGGTTCAGACTGATCTAGGATTTTTTGTCAACGAGTTGTTGCATGTATTCACTAACCAGTCTAACTCATATGACGACTTGTCTTAAGGTAGTCCACCCCTAATAAGATTCGCGCGACGTCGGAATTATTCGGGCGAAGTCGAAAACATTCGGCGGTGGAACTTTCCACCTCCGAATGTTTACGACTTCGCCCGAATAGGTTCGGATGAGTAACGGCGCCGCTCTAAAATAATCCGTTGGTTTTTATCTTAAAATGGCCACATTATGGGTATTCTACCTTAAAATGGCCCCATTACGGGTATTCTACCTTAAAATCGCCACGTTACGGGTATTCTGCTTTAAAGAGCCAAATGTAAAAATTCACGAGAATCAGATTGGTCGAGACATACGTCTCGTCCAATCAGATGGCTTTTTATGTGTTATTAAGAATTAGACAATCGATTTGGAATTGTCCGCGAAAACAAACTGATGAGGCAAATAATTTATTTGTGTTTATTTTAAGGCTGGATCCAGATCGGATGATACAGCAGACCGGCTACAAGCGAGAATGGCGTGAAGATAATACGTTATGTGTCACCATTCCTAGTCTACCTTTTGAAGCTATTGAAGGTAATTTACTTGTACGATAATGTACACCTTACAAGAAACGGAAAATGGACCGGTCGAATTTGACAGGTGCTGCAGACGGCAAAGTGGGTGTTGACAGATAAGGTCATTAGTAACAATAATGTCCATCGATATGCTTTTTTATATAATCCAATTTTATTCACCTTTCAGGGTGTGTCTAAGCAAAGAGGTTATTCGACGAGTTTACTTCTCGATATTTTGGTTGATATAAGAGAAAAACGTGCGGCACGAGCATGAACACATTTCGAAATTGAAAGAATGTTCGATTGTAAAATGTGTTGTTATAAAACTTCGCAACTACAACCTGATACACACTGTAGTTATAATGTTTTTCAATAATACCGACGATTTACCGATAAGCGACAAGGCTCTTTCTCCTCAAGCTAAATGTAATGAACCGTTTATTTAGCTCCACCATGTCTCCCGAATAAAAACAGAATATACCTCACGATAAATGACCTGGCAGAGCAGCCCATGCTAATCGAATGGAATGCTATGCCAGGTCAATTCTCGTCCGTTATACTTACAAAGAAGACCACTGGTTTAAAGTAGGTTTCTCTATGTGATGAACATAACAAATAGCACCGCATGTATTGGTACTGCGGTTACTGTCCTATAGAGGCGGTAGCCCAATATAGTGAAATATTCAGAAACAGGCATGCCCTAGTAAAATTTGAGCATGTAGGCCAGGGTTCCAGTCAAAACATTAATTTCACTTTTCAAAAATAATACGTGATAACCACATGGCAATCTGAGCGTGGTTCATGTAATGTTAGCTTCTTTTCTTCTTTCAGGGGATAAAATTCTGCCATGGTACATCATGAAAGTCGTTGACTCCGGTCTGTTCGAGAAATATTTCCCGCTTGAACACCTAAACAAACTACCACTATTCTACCTAATTTGTATGGAAATGGAGTTTGATTCGTCTCTCTACGATCACGAAGCACCTAAATGTCCTCTGCTTCTTGAAGGTAAATGGAAATATGCCAAAACTACCTCAAGGTCAAATGTCATATCTTTACGACACCCGACTCGTATCAAACCGTATGTGACGGGTGAGTATATTTCCGTATTGGTGGATCCGGATACGAGAAAGCCCATCACATTGCCGGAGTCCTGGAAGATCCGGCACAGTATTCCGACAACTGGGATCAGGCCCGAGCATATCATACCGGAGAAAAAGTCAACAACAGCAGTGTTTACAACAGAACACTGTGTTCCCTACAGTGATATAGATTCGAATGGACATGTAAACTATGGATATTACACCAAGATTTGTTACAATTCCTTTGTGGAGAATTTGATTTCTGGCAATCTAGAAAATGGAGCTGAACGTTGGATCAAGAACGGTTTGAGAAAACTACAAGTGACATTTCTAAGTGAATGTTTGATCGGTGATGTTTTGACGGTGAAATCTTGGAAAGATGACGATTCTAGCCATGTTTACCATTTTCACGTACTAAAGGCAGACAAGATGTGTGCAAAACTTACTTTCACATTTTATGAACAATCAGTGAAAACACTGTCTCATAAATTATAAAAAAAAAAAACTGGTGGAAGCCAATAAGAGTCACGACCGGTATTATATAGTAACACATAAAATATTGAGACAAATGGATAAAAGGTTGGTCCGTAGCATGTTATTCTTTCGCCTTTAGTAAAGGTTTTTCCAATCCCTGGACGTCAAAATCAGTTTTTTGGTTATTTACAAAACGGCAAAACATTGAGTGATCCAATTTATAAACTGCTACAAAAGACAAAATATAGATCTATCATTTTTGGTGAAGATAAGATTGGTGTTAAATAAACGCAGAAAAGTTTAGATGAAATCTGGTTATTAGCATTTTCTTATTTTGCCACAATGTTTTCCCTATGTATTTTCTGTCGGGGACGTCAAACTTTTGTAAATAAGGTTTAAAGGAGGTCTTAACGTCAGAAGACTTTATATATCATGAGCCCGTCTTAATTATGAATTACAGACTTTCTTTAGTAAGTGAATGTAAGTTGTATTAAAATAATTAGCAAATATCTTACGTTCGAACTTAAGTTACTTTAGATAAGGACTGTGTATACAATATAATGTAAATCATTAAATACAAAAGGAGAAAATGTGTGTTATTCCTTTCCCTTAATGGTTCCTAAAACACCTTTTACCAGAGATGTCAAAGCCATGTCTTGTTAGAGTGTCGGAACATGGATAATCGAGGTATTCGTTTCTGAAAATTATAAAAAAATGCTGCGTACAAACTTTCTACAAATATTCATTTATCAGATAATCGCGTCTACACTTGAAAAAAAAACTTGAACGTTGTCTACATGAATATCTCCTTAAGACACTATTCGAGATACAGCCCTGATATTTCACACATGGATACTCCCCACCAAGAACTTTCATTTGGAACCATGATCTTTGATCTATTGACTTTGACCATAGATTTAAGTTGTTTTTGTGACAAGCTCTCGTATAGGCGAGCTACGTTGTCCACGGACAAGTCTTGTTGATTGGTAAACCATTTTTGAAATGGACAAAACAACTTAATTTCGGGTCATCAACTAGAAGAAGTCACAGATGAGATAATAAACCACGCGCATTGAGGGCGTTTATAAAATATGATCCGAGTCCAATATCTCATGGAAAATATTGAACCAAAAAGAGAAAATGCTGGGCAAAATTTGGAATGTGTAAAGGGGTTTGTTGAACAGATAAGAAACGTGTCGTCAAGATAAGATTTCAAACAATGGTGCACATTTCGGATTTTAGTTTAAATTAAGGTATTTTTAAGGATACTAATAATTCTTTTTTATACCATTTAACGGGCGATAAAGTCATATCGTCGCTTTTCAACGAGAATCTCATAACTGCAGCTGGTTGGAAGCTGCAGTTACGAGGTTTTCGTTAAAAAGCGACGATATGTAGGTCTGGGCCTAAAGCTGGCACTGTATGGAACGGTTTAATGGTCATTTGTACAAGATTTTTTTTTTCGACTTTGTAATCTTTAACCCTTTTCAAAACAAGGCCCGCTTTTGACGCCCCATTTAAAATACTTTGGAAAACATTCCGACGAAAGAAGAAAATATATTGCACTGATATTACTTTCTGTCTAAGATTGTAGGGCCTATGCAAACCATTCTTTTGTTATCATCATTTTTATCGTCTGCAGCATATTTCGAATGAGACCGCCCGAATATTTTGTCGTTTGGTTTCGGAATTTACCAAATGACGGGTTATAGTGCTCCAAATTTAACCCGTGACATCAACATACACAATGACCTCAGTTCAGTTAAGAAGCTCAACTAACGGACTTCGCCGACGAAGTTAAATGTACCAGGTTAACGTAGGTGCAATATGCGTACTAATCCGAGTCTTCTCTGATGTAAATACGCTCTTTGATATTTTGATTTTTCGCTATTTACGAAATAGCGAAAAATAAAAATATCAAAGAGCGTATTTACATCAGAGAAGACTCGGATTATATGCGTACATGTAATGCTTTTAGAGACAATAATTGCATCCTCCTCGAAAAGATTTTTCACTCGGAATTCACCCTTTCCGTGCTCAAATAATCTACCTTTACTTTCCCCTGAGAGCTCTTGTTTTAATTCAACTTCACAGAGGAACAAAATGGCTGAGCAACGACTGCAGGAATTTTACGATGAAATCTCTGCCGATTTGGATCGGACGATGGAATTTTGGTTGAAACATTCACATGATACTCAACATGGGTAAGAAATCGATTCTTTTCACCCAATTAACTGATCAAATATAAATGTATGAGACCTTGGTCTCGTCCCTAACTCTCTCCCAAACGGCAATATTTTAGGGCGGTCCATTTTGAAAACTGCTGCAGACTACAAAATGAATGTTGATCAGGAAGTGATCTGTGTACAATAAAGCCTATAAAATATTGAGGCCTGAAGGAGAACATGCTGATTTTCTTCTTTTGCCCCGAGTGTTTTTCCAGGCCTTTTTCTTATGAGGACGTAAATACATGGTGTCCCAAAATATAAGTCCCCATTTTAAACATCTATAGAATTGACAAATGTTGTCACCGAGTAAAAGTATCGAAAGCATCATTCCTATTCGTGCACAAGAGACCCGTTCAAGGGGTGTCGTATAGGGATGTAATTTAATTTTTTTTTCTTTAAAAATCCAAACATTTCACAACATCAATGATGCAACGTAAGACATAACCAGTAAATTATGGGTAAGAAAGAACTAGAGAAAGGGCTACCAATAACTTTTCTTTTCGTTTCAAACTCAAAATTTTGTCATTAATCTTGAAATTAGTAAGACCTTCACTCAATCTAATTGAAATATAGATCCTATCTTTCAGTAGGATCTAACGACGACCCGTTGAGGGTCATCTTCTGCGACCTTTCTTTGGACCAATCAGATTTTACTTTGGAAAAGTTGAAAGATTTTTCGCTTGCGCACGGGCATGCGCACTACCGTGCACACTACACTCCCGTTTCTAACGATAACTAGTAACCATGGACGCCTCCAGTGTGGTGATTTCACTACAAAGACAAAGACCAAAGTCCGTTCATTTTGAGAGCAAAGACATGGCATTTATGAAGCAGATAGTCTTCTGCATGGCAGCAACAGTTCAACACAATCATCAAGCCAACCCGAAACAAAGTGATGTTAACTTATAAACGTATAACGTCGGTGGGGAGTCAAAACCTCGTAACTCCAGATTTTTCAATCTGCAGTGACGAGGTTTTGACTCCCCATCCACAATAAACTATATAATGGCAATGTGAATCAACAAATAATAGATTCCTAAGTAGCTCAGTCGGTAGAGCGTCCGACTCATGGACTTGATGACAAGGGATCGACTCCCACCTTGGTTTCATTTTTTTTCCTACTATGTATTTTATATTTTTCAAACTAAAAGTTTCTAGAAATCAGGGATATAAAAACATAATTGGTAATTGTATTTCTATTTCGTTTATGCAATTTCTAGAATAACTTGGTATGGAAAATTGGAATAAAGATGATTAAAAAAAAATAGGGGGACAAAAAGATGAATTCGGCTAGAGGTTCGATCCTCTTACCTACAGGTTTCAAGACGGCAGCTAATCTGACTACTGCTTTAACTGCATACCAATTGTCTATATATAGTTTATTTATGTTCAAAATTACACACCGCTCTACTTCGGGTTAGCACGATCATCGCACGAAACTGCCACTTAGTACAGTGCCAAAAATATACCGAAACCCATCCACTTCATTAATAAATGCCATATCTTTGCTCTCAAAACTAACGGACTTTGCTCTTTGCTCGGTGTCATGCGCGTGTCTATCGACCGCAGCCATTTTGGTGATGTGGTCAGGGACAACAGACCTGCGTTTGCAACGAGCGTTTTGATTGGTTTGTGTAAAAATAGAAAAAATGGAAATTCCCAGGTCACAGAAGATGACCCCTAATGCGCGATCTTCAGATGTAACATTATGAAATTATGTTATCTGGATTCATTCAGATTGGACCTTCACTATATCTTTTACAGTCATAGAATGCGGAGAAACACACAGTATTTCATCAGTACAGAATGGGAGAAAGAGGCATTATGGTTTTGTTGTTTGTTTTTTTTTTTTTTCGAAAGGATGACGTCATTTGACAAATAACTTGAACAATGGTAAATTTCTTAAAGTGTGTTGTTGAATATTTTAGGATAGTAACTGTGGATATTTTATATATCAAACAAAACTTTATCATGTCCCCTTCTTACCTATGTAACTGATTTTACTTGATGACGACAGTTTTCAATTTTATAGATGTTTAAAATGTGTCCCCATTTAAAGCACCATTTTTCACCATCATCCAAATTTTCGGCGAAACAACATCTTTCCTCATTTCGAACTCTAGTTTTTGTGATTATTTTTACCCCTTCAAAATTTAATGATGTTAAGACTTTCACTGCATCTATTTAAGCCACAATGGCCATGAAAGACAAAATTATAAGGATCAATTTGATCATCTTAGCATGGGAAAAGAAACTTAGTCAAATGAAAAAGATGACGTCGTTGACGTCATTGACGTCATTTGGCAAAAAAGTTAAAAAATGACATTTTCTTAAAACGTTATGTGGAATGAAATTTCAAAGTAAATTATAGATGTTCTATATATATAAAAAATGACATTTTCTTAAAACGTTATGTGGAATGAAATTTCAAAGTAAATTATAGATGTTCTATATATATCAAACAAACCTTTATTATGTCCCCTTCATACCTAAGTATATAGTGCCACCACCGACCTTGAGACTCAAATGTACTTTTAATTGTTGACTACTCCACGTGAGAGGGGTTGTATGTTTATAATGCACGGTGTGTTTTTGTAAAAATAATTAAATACTGCATGGTCATTACAAAGTAACCGTGGTCGAGTGGTAAAAACAGCGTTCCCAACTATTATATGATGGAAGATGTCGGTTCGAATCTCACATAGGCCTAATCGCTTTTTACCATTTTTTGTTTGTTTTTATTTTTTCTTTTTTTATTATTCATTTTTTCCATCACCTCAGATACCGTTCTAAATGATAGCTTTGTCCGTAGTTCTGAATAATTCAATTAAAGTAATAAAATTTGTTAAGTCATGAATATCAGACATGTCTTATTTGTAGGCTCACATAGATATAACCCTGATGACAGAGAAATCATTTTAATGTATACATATTTGTATGGACGAAACAAATGAAAAGAAATATGCGCACTGCAAAGATAAAAGAAAATAGATCGAATAATAAAAACATAAACATGAAAAATATATAGTGGAAATTTCTGGTATCGAACCCTTGCTAAAATATTTCGTTAGATTGAGAGTCCACCACCATACCCACTTTGCCACAGAGCCTATTTATCAATGAGACTCTTGCTTTTAAATCAAATATTTTAACAACGGCTGAATTTAAACAAAGGGGTTCCGAAAACCTGTTTTACCTTCTTAGTTGGACTCGTCTGTCCAGAGGTCATGGTTTATTTATAGATAAAACTCGATATTGTGACGGTTATTGTCCAGCAAGATTAACCCGGGACAACTTAATTTTCGTGCGCTTAGTCCGTTAGTTGAGCGTCTTAACAAAACATTGCCGAAGTGGGGTCATTACATATGCAGATGTCCCGGGTTAATCTTGCTGGACAATATCGGGCTCGCTTTATTATTGTAAACAGATTGGTCACCTCGAAACGCAATAGACCGTAGCCCAGGTGATCATTGTATAACTTATATAATGTTTTAATTCGTCCTACGTAAGAAGTGGTGGAAATATCGACTGACTGAAAGTACAATGACCGTCAATCTTGCGATCCGGGTTCGAATCCTCTGTATACCGATATCTTTTTTTCTTATTCTGAGAAACTTTTTTTTTAAAAAAATCGTGCACGGGACACATGCTCACTTGGTGCTGCGATTACTCGGAGACAGATAGTATCTAGATTTTTGCCATTTACAAGTTGTCGTTTTGTTGTCATAGATTTTATTTGTGAAAAGGTTTTGAAAAATGATGAAAAATTGTAAGTTACAAAAATGAAATGATTTCAAATAAATAATCACTACTAAAATAGACGAGGAAAAAATAAAAAGAATAAAAAAGAGAGAAAAAAGCATTATAAAGCTAAAATAATGATAATAAATGATAATCATTTGAAGTATTGTAATGAGACAAGCAATAAGCTAAATATGCATAAAGCTATACATTCGAAAGTAACCATTAAAAAAAACATTAAGCTCGCCCCTAGCCTCGAACCACCACCTGCATACCGCCTCATATGACAGCGATTTAGAAGCCACTAATGTATCCAATAGACCATTGCAGACATGGTTAATATGATGACGACAATTCAAATTAATCACTTAAAACACATAGATAATTGATCATTAATCTGCCCCTCCTACAGGTAAGTATTGGTTTTTCCCAGAAATGTTTACAATAGCGCGTTAGAGTTATATATTCCGTTTTTATTCACCTGACAGGGTGTAGTTAAGTAAAGAGGTTGTTCGACGAGTTTACTTCTCGATACCTTGGTTGATAGAAGAGAAAAAACGTGCGGCACGAGCATGAACATAAATTTATTTCGAAATTGATTGAATGTGCGATTGAAAAATGTGTTGTCATAAAACCTCGTAACTACAGATTATTTCACGCTGTAGTTATACTGTTTTGCAACAATACCGACGATTTACCGCTAATTGAGAAGGCTGTTTCTCCCCAAGCTAAAATGAAATGAGCCGTGTACTAGGCTCCGCCCTGTCTCCCGAATAAAAACAGAATATAACTGATTTAACTCAGTGACAACATTTGTTAGTTTTACAGAGGTTTAAAATGGGGACACATATTTTGGGACACCCTGTACTAAATCTTCTTTTGGGAACGCGTTAATGCATTTGAGACGAGCATTGGTCTGGATCAGTCTGTGCATATCCACATATGTACATATAAAGACATGGTTACGTAAGTCATTCCACGTCCACATCTCCGATTCATTATGTGGCCGGAGTTGTGTTGATCTTGAAACTATATAAATGTTTTTCTTGTCAAAATAACACGCCTTACGGTACCATTCCCATACAATGACGCCTTTTGACGCCCCTAATAAAAATGCATGGGAAAACATTGAAACAAAAGAAGAAACTCCTGATAACCAGCAGTTTCTCCTATTGTCTCAATATTTTCTGTGCCATTTTTACACAAATCATATCTTTACTTACATCAATTTTGTCTTTTATGGCAATTTTTTGTGTGGATCACCCTAAAATTTTGTTGTTCGGGAAAGGGTTAAAATAATACAAAGAACATATTGAACAAGACGGATAATCGCGTGACACACCATTTCCGATATCTTTCGATATTTATCTTGGAACAATTCCGATTTTGAAAAAAAAAAATTGAAGCAGAGAAGGGGAGAAGGCGGGAAACACCAGGAATTTGCTCATAAATACGAAGAATGTTTTAACCAACTGCTGATCAAAAATTCATTGACGACCAAACATAGGCCTCGTTTACTTCGGTTGGTCGTCAATAACATTTTAAAACCTGACTTTTAAAAAATCTACAACATCCGTGAATTACCATTAATTATGAATTAGACGATCAAATTTTAGAAGTGTTCTTGAATGCGGACTCCTGGATTATATTTTTCCGTGTGAGCAGTAACCTTATATAGATCTATTTGGTATTTTCAGAGGATTTTATAATTGTATCGGACCTACAGGACAGATATATGACACAACGAAATATGTATGGCTTCAGGCAAGGCAGGTAGGCTTTGTATCAGCATCTTTTTCTATGACAACAACGTTTACATTAACCTAAAAAACACTTTCTCAAATCACAAACATTTAGAATCACCCAGTGTTAAAAGAGTTGTCGACAAGCTTTAAGGTAGTCCACCCCTAATCAGATTCGCACGACGTCGGCATTATTCGGGTGCGATCGAAAACATTCGGCGGTGGAACTTTCCACCGCCGAATGTTTAAGACCGCGCCCGAATAGGTTCGGATACGTAACGACGCAGCTCGAAAAAAAAAACCTGTGTTTTATGAATCTCAAAATGGCGACATTACGCGTATTCTACCTTTAAATGAATGATACCTACAATTTTAGGTACTAGACAAAAATGATATTATGGAGGAATATGGCTTACCTTCCCCGGCAGATTGGAAATCAATTTAGTCCACGCGAAGAATTCGCACTTTGTCTTTTAAATATCAAAAGGTGACTTTCAAATTAGTACTACTGTCATGTGCTAAACGTCAAAATGTCATTTGGGTGCTTTTGAAAGGTCGGCAATTGACCATTGACGTCATATCAATTAACCGATCGGAAAAGTGATAATATTTGGGACTTCGTGTGAATAAAAACTATGTCAATTGCTGAATGCCCGAGACAAGGCCCCGGTTTCTCGAAAAAACTTAAGTACGTTCTCATGCTCAAATCTGAGCACCGTGCTCAAATCGCACGAAATCCGCGCGAACTTCAATCGAATACCCTTCAACGTTAGAGAGTATTCCTTTGAAGTTGAGTATGTTTTCATGAGTACTCGTATATATACTTAAGTTTTTTTCGAGAAACCGGGGCCGGTAAGGGATTTGATTGGGCCACTCCGTTTTACTCGGAGTACTCCTTTTACTCTAAAATTCCATCATGTGCCAAAAATCTACTCTCTGATCTACTCCGAGTACTCCACCTAACGAACAGGGGCATTTGGGAGTGTGACGTCATCAACATGGTTTCTGATAGACGATGATAATAAGAATTGTTGGTATAATTTGCTATCAATCAATTTAGCGGATATGAAAGACAATTTTACAACTGAAAAGACATCAGAATCACGGTTGGTAAACGGAGAAACTAGCCCAAAAAGAGGTAGTTGCATAGAGCGAAAATTTGTAGGTCACGAACACGTTTTCTAAAATTATTTCTTTTAAAGTGAGTTTTTGAGAAATCCGGCGATGCTGTTATATGAAGAAATGGTCGAAGTTTGTTGTGCTAGAGAATATACGGTATTAGTAGCAGGGTTTTAATACAATCGTTGAAAAAATTCAAAATAGAAAGTAAAAACTTCTGAATTTTAACCCAGGGGTTTGCCAACCATTCTCCCGAAAAATAGCCCTATAATATATCGATACAACATGTACATGAAGCACAAAGTAAAATGAAATATCACAGAATTGGTATATTTGTTGTTCGTAATAATAGAAACATGGTGAAATTCTGTCGAGAGCAGTTTTTACTTTCGATTTTGAACTGTTTTTTAACGATTGTAATTAAAATCTGCTTACGAACACCGTATATTCTCGTGAACAACAAACTTCGACCATTTCTTCATATTATAGCATCACCGGATTTTTCAAAAACTCCTTGTAAAAGAAATAATTGTATAAAAATGTGTTCGTGACCTACCTTTGTTTACAGATTTTCGCTCTATGCAACTACATCGGTAGAGGCCGGATGTCACGAGGCAACAAAATACAGCTCGTTCTTTTTAGAGCATGTTTCTCCGTTTACCACCCGTGAGAATGTACTGTAGAAACTTAACAAACATCTTTGACATATTCTTTTACGATTTTGTGATAGAGTAATTATTATTAAATGCAATAGTTATCTGGGGATTATACCCCAAAACACTTATTGGACTGGAAAGTGAACTGAGTAACTTCAACGAAGGAGCGACAATTAGTGACGTCATTACGGGTTGCACGGGAAAAGAACTGCATTATCCCAGAAACAGAGTCACTTTTGCGATCTCCACTAGAAGAGATATACCTCAATCCAAAATGTCAAACAGCGGCTTCAAGTCTCCTTTTTTTAATGACTCGTTTGGAATAGAGTAGAAATAATTATTGAAAATAGAGAACGATTTTATCCTGTCAACAGTAACGTAATTTCGGACAAATAATAGTATTTCGTAGGTGTTGTTATCAAATCTCGTAACTGCGGCTTGGTTCAAAGCGTAGTTACGGAATTTTATAACCACACCGACTGTTTATCAAACATAATGGAAAACCAAGTATATTTTAGCACAATAATCTTATTTTTTCTATAGGTTTGGATGTATGCAAGACTATATAACGAGGAACCGTCATACAAACAAGAAAACATTCTACAAGCTGCAATTAGCGGTAAATCTTGTTTAGTCAATTCCGTTTGTATCGAAAAACTGCTTCGGCACATGGAGCTGAAAGTTGATAACATTGTCTAAATTAGAGTAGGGCGCTATGTAACGAAATTGGCTACCGTGTGCTTTTGATGATACAGGGTGCCAACATGCATTTTTGTAATCTCATATGTTCCTGTTATCGATATCCGTTTCTTGACATTTCGGGAGAGGCGGTGTTTTCCCAGAATTCGGCCATTTCCAGGTTGCTTAAATACATCACAAATTCAATGCAAACATTCTAGTTGATATAACTCCTACATTTATGAACGGATTTGGATCAAAATTTCACAGAATGTTCCTAGTTACTTGATCATGTACATTCTGTTGATGTTTTTACCATTTTATGCTGCGTCATGGCAAAAGAGGACTTGATGCAAAAACGTTCTTTGACATAATTCCTTAGAAATTTATCGGCGGATTTTAAAAATGAATGCGAAAAGTGTTTCTATTCACATGATTGTGTGTATATAGTCACGTGTTTCTGTCATTTAATGCTGCATCATAGAAAAATGGGACTTAATTAAAAAAGCTGGCATAATGATCAATTTCTCCCCGCCACCACTACTTGTGTTTTAATGTAATAGAAATAACAACATTGTGATATGCTGTGGTAAGAATAGAGAAAACAAAGCATAATCAACAGCAATATCCGATACTCCACTAAGTCACATATGCAAAGTTTGCAAAACCGACATGTAGCACGAGTATGGATAATCGATTGATTCCAGGGGACATCTCTCAACCTTGTGTAAATGCTTTATGAATAAACGTATTTTGTTCAAAATTTCGAGTCGATATCATGAAAATTAAGAGAGATATTGAGAAATAGAATGTGTATACTTTCTTTTGTCTCTCAGTATATACATGTAAACCTATATAATCTATTGGGCTTCAGAGGCAAAATTACAGCAACTTCATTGATGTCATAGCAATAACCATGTTACCATGTTGGATGGCTTTATTGCAAAGAGGCTTCACACAGATGAAACACAGTTTTGATGCACAATGACAAAGGCTTCTCCCAATTTGTACAGGTCATCTGTCAAATCTATTGTAGTCCAAGTACAAAACAAGCTTACTGAGATCAAAGAGGACAGAGGACAGTTTGCATGGCTACTGATAATTGCGAATTAGGAAATCAGCCTAGAAAATGGCCGCAGTAATTATGAACTTTCAGTCGTCCCAAGAGCACTGTTTGACGCTGATGGTTCACTTCATCGTCGTTCGAACAAGTCTCAGTTGATGACGATTCTGAGAGAGAGGGTTACCTCTGATCACTTCGAGCCTGTATTTGGTCCTAGGAACAGGGAAGTTGTTGTAATAGATGCGATGAACTTAGTGCAGGCACTTCATAAACCCTAAAGCATCAAAACAGGTTTACAATTGGGCGACCATTTTGTATCTGTACTTGAGTCAACGTATGAAGGCTATTCTGAAGTGCATCTGATCTTCGATCGCTATGATCGACCATCTTCTTTGAAAACAGCAACACGCCTGAAACGACTTGGCAAGAAACGAGCGGTATCGTATCACATCACAGACAGTTCACCGCTCGAAAATGTGTAGATGACAACTTTTCTCTCCTCGTCTTCTACTGAAGATGAGCTCACAAAAATCAAAGAAAGCGTACTGTAACATTGTACGTTCAACGAAACTGCGTTGATAACACAGGGTCCTTCACTGGAAAGGTGAAAAATCAGTTTTGGAAGTCATTTGAACAGGGAAACACCAATGTTATAGACGCTTTTAAAGCCATCTCTGCGGGGCATGCCATAAGTGGCATAACATTAGCGTGTCTTGAAAAGTTTCTCTGCCAGTTGCATCAGCCTAGAACAGAGATCACAGAACTGGGAGCTCCTCGGTGGTGGCTATTTCGTAGGAAGCAATACGAATCTGAGCGATTGCCACCTACAAACGCGATATTTAAGGAAGCTGTTAAGCGCGCAGCGTTCACATGCATAATTTGGAACTTTGACGTGGTCCCTTGTCCTCCCATTCCAGATGCTGAAATGTTTGGTTGGACAAAGGATCAGGATGTATACCAGCCGGTTATGACGACATTGTTGCCAGCACCATTTGTACTTCTTGAACTGATAAAGTGTGGTTGCACAAAATCTATATGTGGATCAAGAAAGTTCAAGTGCACATCAATCAAACTGGATTGCACTGAATTGTGCGCGTGTGGAGTAGACGAGTCTACTTGTCAAAACAGAGCAGATGCCTTCAATTAATTTCGCTCATTTTTATACGCCCGAAGCGTCGTATTATGTTATGGCCCCGGTCGTCCGTCCGTCTGTCAGTCCGTTAGCAATTTCTTGTGTGCGCAACTCCTCCTACAGTTTTGATCGAAATTTGATCAAACGTGCCACAATGATTCTCCATGGTGTCTAGTTGTACACACCGCTTATGGAATTCAGATATCTCTTTTCGTGCTTGAATTATCTGCCCTTGAATCGAAAAAATGGCCAATTTTACTGACAAGTCCCTCTCGGGCTTATGCGCCGCTTTGCGAAGCTATTGTTAGGATTAGGTGAATAATTAATATCGAATTTTATCTAATTTTATCCCATTTTTACATTCTTTTATGTCGTTTTATATTTTTAATGATTCTACACAGTTTAGTAGCCTTTCATAAACAGATGTAAAAGATATAATTGGCATACTTGCGATAACGTCAAAATTGGGAATCTAAGCAATTGTTTATATAAACAAACTGTAAGCTTCCTATATTTCTCAGAAATGTATACGTATATACGTTTCGATACTACACACTAGACCGTAAATACCGGTATATCAATTTCAAAGGGTGGACAAACAAGAAAGGGCAAAATATACCAACGTCATCTACAATTTTAATGATTTTATACCTATCCCTATCTACTTGTGTACATTAAATGTTTTCTGTGGTAAATATATTTGCTTTCGATCGGACAGTATTGAATAAAATTAATTACTATGCGTATCCTTTAAAAACAATACTAAAGTGACGTCACCGGTTTTCAATTACGTTTATTTTTGCGTACTCACGGCGGCATAAAAATCATTTTTAATACTTTTTACAATTGTTCAATGAGTGATTGTAAACATGATCTGTTTATATACCAAAAAATACCTACGTCTGCTTGCTTTATTAAGAACGTTTAAATTGGGTCGTGACGTCAGAAATGGCGTTTAAGGTTAAACACAGTAGACAAAATACGTTTTTCTACGTAAAGACAAATACACTATGAACAAATTAAAGTATATTCATCAAACTTTTTTCATTCACTTCTTTTATTTTTCAAAAGTCCTTTTCATGGACGTCATTTTTAACGTAACGTCTCAAATATCTCCCGCGAGAACACGGATGTCAAGATGTTGTTTCTCAACCTTCGGTGTGTGGACTTCGTAATGGACAATGTTGGCAAGCTGTATCATCAAAAGCACACGGAATTACATAGCGCCCTACTCTATACCTTATTCGATGTACTTGTTGAACGATCTGTGACACACAGTCGTGTTTGATTTGATAATTGATGTGAAGTCTGCTACCTCTTTCATTAGGATAAACTTATAAACTTTTTATCCAAGGTATCTCTTAATGTTTTACGGTCTCAAAATAACAGTTTTTATCTAAGAAAAAAAGACAAATGCAGAAATATGCAGAAAATATAAATGCGACTAAACAGCATTATTTTAATTTGATCACTGCATTCTAAAGAAATGTCGTCAGGTACAGTAGGCCTACACATTTGGCATTATATTTAGTTTAATAAACTTTTATCCGCTAATGTTATAGTTTTAGCGTACGAAATTATATTAACCCTTTCCCAAACAGCAAAAAATCAAACTATTCCCATTTGAAAGCTGCTGAAGATGGTTAGATATGCGTAAATAAGTAAAAACTTTGCTTACAGTGTAGCATAGAAAATATTGAGACAAAAGGAAAAAATGCTGATTATCAGCATTTTCATTTTCTTCTTTTGACTCAATATGTTTTCCTTAGCCTATTCTTGTAGGGACGTCAAAACCAGTTTTGTTCGGGAATGGGTTAACCCATTATTTATCCAACCTTTTTTTTTTTTTTTTTTGTCTTGTCTTATAGGTGCCAAATTTCTCAAGAAGCATGCTAAGGACCCCAAAACCCATCGCTGTTACTTGGTTCTGTTTCAAGATGGTAAACCCATCAAGATGCAGCGGTCTGTCTTCTCTGAGTGTTTTTATACCATGGCCATGTCGGAATTATATCGAGCGACAAACGTGCCGGAATACAAAGTAAGTTAGCAGTGCTCTGTCAATTAAAGGTAGTCCATCTCTAATTAGTTTCACGCGACGTCGATTTTTTTCGGTGGACGCCATTTTATACATTCGGCGATGGAACGCTCCCATAAAGATGCAGCGTTCTGTCTTCTCTGAATGTTTTTATACCATGGCCTTGTCAGAATTATATCAAGCGACAAACGTGCCGGAATACAAAGTAAGTTGCCACAGCTCCGTCATTCAAAAGTATTCCATCTCGAATTAGTTTCGTGCTACGTCGAAATTTTTCGGTCGATGTCATAAACATTCGGCGTGGAACGCTCCCATCAAGATGCAGCGGTCTGTCTTCTCAGAATGTTTTTATACCATGGCCATGTCGGAATTATATCGAGCGACAAACGTGCCGGAATACAAGGTAAGTTAGCAGTGCTCCGTCAACTAAATGCAGTTCATTCTTAATGAGTTTCACCCTTAATGAGTTTCACCCTCCTTCGGAGTCCTTCGTCGACGTCATAAACATTCGGCGATGGAACGCTCCCATACAGTTGCAGTGGTGTGTTTTTTCTGAATGTTTTATACCATGGCGATGTCCGAGTTATGTCGAACCACCAATGTGCTGTAGTACAATGTAAGTTAGCAGAGCTCGATCTATTCAAATCCTGACTAGCAAGAAATTCGATTGATAAAGCTTTTGTTGTTGTTGTTGTTGTTGTTATTGTTGTTGTTGTTTTAAGAAACGGCTGCTCGACAAAACATGTCATCTTTGTCTTACAATTATTCATTTTTTACCATAATCATGCATCATAGTAACAGAACAACAAATAAAAGGGAGCAAAGGCATTTTAAATTTGTCATTTAAAATCCAAACCCCTTGTTGTGGGTAGGCCTACTCATTGGAGTAGCCAAAACATTGGGTGATGAACAAAGCATGTTATATAGCATATTGAAAACCAGTTATGCCTACTTCCTGCTATCTGTTAGATAGCGTTGCTGGTATGTATATGTGTACTCTTTGATAACTTCTTCCTGTTCTGTTTCACAACAGGAAGAAGCCATATTTATGATGGACAAAATTATATATTGGACACAAGAAGACTGGTCAGAAATCCGGCTAGGATTGCCTCCCTTAGAGGAAGAAAGTAGAGTGAGCTCCCTTGCTGTTCCCATGATGCTCCTCTGTCTCGTCGACCAAATGGAGAAAATGGATGGGACTCTTGCTGATGACAAATATGAGAAAGTAGCTGAGTGGAGTGTTCAACAGATATTGATACACATAAAGGTAATTTAGAACCGATCGTAGAGCCTTTTATTCACAAAACGCCTATACCTTTACAAAGTGTGTCCTAATTAACTATTACTTTCCTGACTATTGTTTTAATATGCTGACTTAATGAAATTAACAATCAATCTTTAGTGGTTCGTAGATTTATATATACAGTATTTTCATCAAAAATATATCAGCAATCATAATTCATAAACTTAATTTTGAACAAGAATAAAATGAAACACTTCCCGAATAATCGTGTCAACTGTCATTTGTAGCGTGATGGTACCCGGATATTAGAGAACGTTGGCATGAATGGCGAGGAGTTGCCTGGATGTATGGGGAGGCTGATGATTTCAGGTGAAGTACCTAAATGTAGTCCATCCCTAATGATGTTCACGCGACGTCGGAATTATTCGAAAAGGACCGAATACATCACGATAATTACCGACGTCGGACAAAAATTCCGACGTCGCGTGAATCTCATTAGGGAAACACATACCCTTGCGTTTGTTTCACGCATTACGCACATACAAATTGATAAATCTTATTGGACCTGCTGTTTCACGAAATATCAAAGAAACAAGTAATTAAAGCGAAAATCCTTCTGCCTTGTAAAGCATTGTGCCATAAACGTACAAAAGCTCGCGCTGGTGCAAGTTCAACGTCGTATTCTTTGGAGTATTTTTGTATAATAACGTTTCCATGACGTCGTTAATGTGATGTATTTTCGTGGTCTTTCGCTTTGCGGACTTGGTGGGGATCTATGTTAAGAATCACATATAAACTATTAATTTCAAAATGAAATATTTTGGGCTGATTTTTTTATAATACATTGACATTCCACAAAGGTACACACCCATGAACGATTTTTGTTTCGTTTTTTTCTGCCAATCATTCATAATTCAAATTTTATTAACCCTTTCCCAAACAACAATATTTTAGGATGGACCATATTGAAAGCTGCTGCAGATGGCAAAATGAATGCTGCCAAAGAAAGGATTTGTGAACAAAACAGCTCAGAAAATATTGAGGCAAAAGGAGAAAGTGCTGGTTATCAGCACTTTCTTCTTTTGCCTCAATGTTTTTTCAAGCAATTCCTACTAATGACGTCAAAAGCAGGTCTTGTTTGGGAAAGGGTTAAGAGAGCCTGACACGAACCATCAAGCTTTTTTGGAAACTGAGGAAGGTCATATTGCATGGAACAGATAGATATTATCGAAAGGGCATTCGTGTTTCACAAACACATCTTGTTTTTCTATAGAAAAAGAAATGGCTATTTTATTCGCTGAGAATCGTTACGTTTCAATTTACACGACCTCACGGAAATATCGGTAGTCCCGTTGTATGCCTTGTGACTATATAAGCACGTGGCTTGATTTACCGATTTCTAGCCACTTCCTTTTACTGTTCAAAAATGCATAAATCAAAGTGGTACGTTAGAATTTTGACCAGTATGTATTCATGAAATAGCATATGGTATGGTCAACCAACATAGCTAGATTATTTCTTTCCAGGGATATTTCAAATGAAGTTTATTTAATCCTTAACACAAAGTCTGTATATCTATAACTTACCTGGACTTTATATTTTATAAAAACATGTATAAAACCGGACCTTGAAAGATAGTGAAAACCAGCTTTATTGGCCCCAGATACATTGCAAACTCTGACTGTCCCCATATTGTTCTGATCATTGAAAAACCTAGCATATGCCCCTTTGATATTGACATATGCATAAATATCACCATCACATATAGCAACAGATAATTCTACAATTCACAATATACCAGTGATAGAGAAAGTGTTGGTAAATTTGTTTAATATCAGCACAACCCTCTTTTCTTTCAATGTTTTCCATAACCGTTTGAATGAGTTTATTTTCAAAAAAAGGTAGAGAAGTAGCCTTGACACTTTCGATCCTCTCAACAAAAGTTGTGAGGAAAACAATTTTTAAATACCACACGCACTGGCAATGCTCAAGGCTATTTGGACAGGAAAGATCAGTACTGTAGTACTTTGAAACGCTTCCTTCGATTCGTCGCAAAAACAATTTTAAGCACAAGTACACTAAAACCGTGTAGCTAACAATGATAGCTTTCTTTTCTTGTTGATAGCAATTAAGGTAGTCCACCCCAAATTAGATTCACGCAACGTTGGAAGACCAGGCGTATGTTCCACTGCCGAATGATTACATCACCCAAATATATTCTGATACGTAAAGAATGTTAACGATGTTGTAGGGAAAAAATCGATTTTTTTATTGATCAAATTATTTCTGAATGGTTCATTGATAGTAAGTAATTCATTTTCTACTGTTTGTATAATGAGGGAACGAAAACAAAATAATTTAGAAGAAATGTGTCGAAAAAAGAATAGTTAAAGAGGAGTTTCTGTCAACTCCTAGATTATGTCCAGCACAATCATGTTTGTAACAAGGATCATGAAAGGGGCGTTAAGAACCACGTAGGAACGTGTTATGTTATTTCCCTAGCCGTATGTCCGTCCGTCCCTAGCCGTATGTCCGTCCGTCAGCCTATTTGTACATCAACAAACTTTCCATAGTCAGTCTCCATAGTATCTAGTTGAGCTTGCCACCGTCTGATAACTTTTGTCGTTCTTGAATTTTCTACCGTTGAATTTTTAAAAAGAACATCTTGACAATATCTCCTACAGTTTCACTTGGAATCAATTTAGACTTTATATAATTCAGACTTGGTATGGTACAATTAATTCCCATGGTGTCGTATTGTGCATGCAACCTTCTATTTAAAGATATATACATAATTTTAGGCGGTCATCAGTTCATCTCCACTTGATACTTGATATAGCCTATAATTTTGCTTATTTTCGTTTGAGTGTAGTGTACACATATGCGCAAATCTCTCGTACACTTATTTTCTATCCTTTCGTTGTTTTTCAACAGACACCTAGAAACTACAAGCTTTAAGTAATGGGGTTTTGTTTTTTCTGTACCGATCCATTTTCTTTGATCGTGCAATTGGAAACAAACGATACAAGACCGAAATTTGACCCCCAAAGCCGATAATCGACGACATCTTCAGCTGTAACAAACAATATGCCTTGGTTCACTCCTTTTCTGAAAAGGAGGTGCTTAAAGATAGGTCAATCGGGCCACGTGCTTATATAGTCACGAGGCACACATTCTCCAGGGCGACAGATACGATGGAGTGAACACATCCTAAATTTGTTATTTCAAATCCAAACCCTATGATGTGGGTACTCATTGGAATCGTCTCGATGAGACGATTCCAATGAGTACCCACAACATAGGTTTTGATGTATAATAAATAGAATATTGCATTCGAAAAGCCATCACGCCTTCATACCAGTAGCTCTGGGATAGAACTTGGGCTACTGGCGAGGTCGTTTAACTTGAAGCATAAAAATTCAATAACAGTTTGAAAATTTTGTCGGAACTCTGAGATTTTTATCTGCATTTATCACACCCAAAATATACTTAGTTCCATAAATAAGTGTGCACTTTCTTTCGTTTTATTTCTCCGATCATGTCTCACTTAAAATAACTGAGTTTGCTGTCATAGTGTAACTTATAGTCTCAAGAAAGTGTCAGACATTTCAAAATTGGGCACGCGGGCGGTTTAAGTTTGTTTTTCTAAGGTTAAATGAAGGTGGTATGAAAATAAAAGTTGCAAAAGTACACAAATCTGGTCAAATCGAAATTTTGTTTAGCTTAAGTTAAACAAGCATCTTTCATTCAAACCATTCACTATTGAATTGAATCTTTTATTTTTAAACAGAAACAATGTTGATGTTCTTTCCTGGCTTCGATTGGCACAGGATTTGGACCCGATTGAACATGACTGTGTGAGTCATTTAGCGAGGAACGTTCCATCATTGCGAAACATCAGTTATATGCAGATTTTGTAATTGCTCTCACTCGGGAATGAAATAACATTCCCTATGTAGTGTTTTTTAGCTCTCTGCGACCACCAATACTCGCTTTATTCGACAACATAGGTGGCCATAAAAGATTTTCAAAAAGGACTTCAATTAACTTAATCTAAACAAAATTTAAACGTAACCTATTCTGTGTACTTTTGCAACTTTTATTTCTATACCACATGTATTTAACCTAAGAATAATAAACCAGAAATGCCCGTTTGGCAAAATTTAAGGGATAAGTTATTTTCTTAAAAGTCTTAGCTACAATGTGATTGCAAACTGTATTATTTTCAGTCGTGAATCAAAGGAGAAATGAAACAAAATAAAGTGCACACTTATTTATGGAACTGAGTATAGCAACAAATGCGTATGTGTACAATTCATGCGACATAGAAATAGTCGGAAGAAAAAAATAGATAATCAGCTTAATAGCAGCATAACTTTCTTTTGTCTCAATGTTTTCTAAAGCCCTCCCAGTAAGGTTTATCAAAACAAAAATAAAGAGAAGTAAAGCAGTGTCTTCGACACTTTCGATCCTCTCAACGAAAGTTGCGTGAAAAACAATCTTTAAACACCACCACACGCGCAAGTATTGAGGTTAAATGGCATGGGGGGGTAAGTGTAATGTACTATGAAGCGATTACTTCGACTTTTACGAACAATTTTGAATGCAAGTAATCTTGAAATAATGCAGTTAGCACTGATACCCTTCATAGGCGTAGCAACCCGTGCGCAAAAACGCAAAATTTTGCGTACACATTGCGGTTTTTTGTTGTTGTTGTTGTTTTTTAGATGTGGATTTCTGTTTTCGTTTGCCTTGATATAAACACCTGAATCACCATTAAAATGCATACCAAATACCAACCAGGAGCCACGAATGACCAAAGTCATTCGGGGCTCCAGATGGGTATTTGGTATGTGCACGTATTTCATATGTATCTACATTAAATTTCAAAAAATGTTCTTGGAGATGCCCACAAGACCCACCCAAGCAGTATGGAGCCCACCATCAAGCCTCCCCTGGTACATTAGCCATACGTTTTGTGTACACTTTATTCTTGGCTAGCTTCGTCAGTACCCTTCTTCCTTCGATGATAGCAATACAGGTAGTACACCCCTTGTGAGATTCACACAACCTGGTACTAATACGAACGACGTCGTAAACATTCGGTTCTGGATCGTTCCACCACCGAATGTTTATAGCGACATCCAATAGGTTCGGATACGTAACGAATGTTAACGATATCGCACGAAAAATTCTGACTATTTCATTATTATGTTATTTCCGAATGGCTCATTGTTAATAAGTACTTCATTCTATTATTTGTATGATGAGTGAACGAAGGCAAAAAAAAAATAGATGAAATGTCTCGTAAAAAGATAGTTAATTTTAGAGAGGAGTTTTTTGTCAACTCTTAGTGTTAGACCTACTTTTTTGACCAATGAAATTACAGTATATTTTAAAATTCGCCTAAATTTCGCATGAATGAGACTGCCGGGTAGTTTATGTGACGTTTATACATAGCCACGCCCCCGTCTCCAATAAACTGCTAGCGAACACTAAGTCAGATAAAGTATGTATGGTAAATTCTACGCGATATAAATATTCAATGCAGTGCGCGCATTTGAATGTTTATTTCGCGTAGGATCTACTATACAGACTCTATCTAATACTTATAACTGCCTAATTTCTGACAATGTGTTACATATGCGCTAAGCTCTTGTACACATATAAGCTCCCAGTTCGCCGTTTTCCAACAAAAATCGTAACTTTAGCTTTAAATAAGCTACAGTTACGAGGTTTCTGTTGACAAGCGATGATTTGGTACAGTAGATCTATCTCTACGCTCACCGACGACACTTTTACCATTCACTAAGTAGCCAGTCTACAATTTCCAGTCTATTTTTTTATTATTTTCGGACTGACTAATTTGACGCATCACTTTATCCATTTTTGGATAAATCACTACGCGGTGCGCATAACTCCAAAATCCTGTCACCAAAAAGTAGCAAGCAGAAAATTGAAATAAAAACAACATTTGTAGCAAAATAAAGTTTGATTTTCGTCTCAATTTTATCGAATAAAATAATTAATTCAAATCGGATTATTCATTTTACTTTATACAAGCATGTTTTTATTGCGCAACAAAGACCGCTTAACTTGTTATTATCTCCATTATAACACTCTAAATAACAAAACGCACATCCGAAATGTGCGATTTTGTGGAAATTCTGCCATGAACTAGTTTTCGGCGTAGGAAACGCATTGGCGGTTAAGTGACGTCATTGATGACGTCATTTGACGTTACCTTGAGGGCACGTGACATTTTGTCGCATACACAAAGCATAATTACATAGAGTATTTATTGAATGAATAAAACCCACTGCAGTTCTTCTTTCACTATATATGGATTTTACGGAAACGTGTTATAATGGTAGATATTGCTCTTTTACAGGTCATTCTATAGAAGCGGGCTGGTTTATTCTACAATACGCTCACAAACGAGAGTTACCTGACCTGGTTAAGACAGCCGTGGACAAGTTCATTATAAACCCATTCAATTATGGTTGGGATAAGGACCACGGTGGATTGTTCTACTTTCTTGATGCAGATGGTCACAGGTACAAGTTGTCTATAAGTTTGAAGTATATCGTAGTCTTCAACAAAAACCTCGTAAGTTTGAAAAAAGTTAATATTACCTTCTTTTCACAAGTTATTACTGCATGCATAGAAGGGCCCTGTCAGACCGTATTTGGTACAAAAACGAATATGGTACATTTGTACCGAATACGGTACAATTTTCGACCGAATATGGTACAAACATTGTACCATATTCGGTTGGAATAAGTTTTTCTATGCTCGCCAAAACGTATTTGGTACATACCAAAAAAACTCAGAAAATGAAAATGACCTACGTATATGGTACATAAATTATGTATTTCTTAATAAATGAAATAGTCTGCCGATGTGTAAACTTTTTATCATACATTGTATTAACCTAATATTGGAAGTGACAAAAGTATCATCTGATCATCATCATCATCGTCGTCGTCGTCGTCGTCATCGTCAGCAGTAACAAAAACAGCTAACCCAACCACACTTTACATGGATTTTGCTGGTTGTGTAACTGTTTCGCCGGCTAGCTCAGTCGGTTGCGCGTCAGATTGGCACACAGGAGGCCTGGGTTCGATTCCCGGGCGGGCCAGATACTTTCGTGGAGATTGGTCACGAAATGATTTCTACGGCCATTCTTCCGCCATTCTTCCCCTACCGCTGTTTCAAGTAGGGCAGTTGTCAATTACTGGCGAATGTATCTGCTTAGTACTGGTTACTAAATACTAGTCCTCGAAGACTAGAGACGTGCTTGCTCCAGGTAACTCTAAAATGTTCTATAAATGGACATCGAGTCGTGAGCCTCGACGAAAGGTAACGGTACATTCCAATACATGGAAATAGGGAGGAGTGCCTATTTCCCACTGAATAAAAGCGAACAATGACAGGTATTGCGTGCTTTCCACGATGCCGTGTGAGTTTAGTATCTGTATCCAGATAGTACTTCGTCGAATTATCACAGGGAGACGGGTTCGAGTCACATATTTCTATAATTCGAAAACCCTCTCCCCCCGTTTATTTAGACTCGCTAGTCTTTGATCATTCACAGGTCGTTGTCTATCTATACAAAATATAACACGTACAGAAAGAAACAATTATTAAACCTATAGGGTTAAATGTGCATAAAACTCCTCCAGCTTGCACGCTATGTATGTTTACAGCAAATAATCAAAGTACTGATAGTACTGAAGGTCGGGAAACAGAGGATTCGAAATACAGTAAATGTTCAATTTTCTTAAATTTACATTGAATTCGTAAAATATTCTCAATGTTGTTATCTGATTGCACATTAAAATTAATCCTTATACTCTTATTCCCGAGTTAACATAAGCAAAAATTTGATATTTCTAGAAAAGAAATCATAGGCTCATGAGACGAAAGGGTAATTGTCAACAATATAGATCTACTCCATTACACGGTCCGCCGCGATATGACCCTAGTAGTTGAAAACTGCGTAAACCCCAATAAACCAAATCCATTACACGATGTCGTATTTTTTCGGGTGATGTCGTAAACATTCGGTGATGGAAAGTGTCGATTTCTTTTAACCCGTAACGTGTCCGTGTTGAACGGGTAACCGAATGTTAAAATATTTACGGCGTCGTCAGAAAAGATCCGACGTCGCATGAATCTCATTACGGATGGACTGCCTAGATGAATTGTCTGGGTTAACAGTTTGTAAAACATTATATCATTTTTATATCCATTATAAAAAGGTTTGAGGATACATTGTGGCAAAACGAAAACATTTTGATATTCAACATTTTTTCTTTGTCTCAATCTGTCTTTCAACAATTCTTCAGCTAAACTTTACATTAAAGGGACATTTCATGCCAATTTCAATTTTTTAAAGTATGTCTTGATGCCAAGATTGGTTATTCTAATGAGTATAGATACTACTAGTTTTTTTTTAAGTTGTTGCCAATAAGCGAGAAACACGCATTTAAAGTTGAGACATAATCGATAAATTGCATATAAATTCAAACTGTTGTCAACAATAATTTGTTCAATTTTAACACGAAAATATAAATTTCTCGTAAATGGCTTGAAATTTTCAGAATTTTCATAAGGAATATGCTCTTTCAGAAAAAAAATAAAAGTAAAATTTATGACAAAAAATTCTGAAATGTCACTTGATATTTATCTAAATTATCAACACAAACTTGACATTACATGTAGCAACAGTATTCCGTTTTTTATGCAGGCCCGTAGGCACAGGTGGGGCTACGGGATGGGATAAGCCCCAAATGTTGGTCAAAAATATCGAATTTTCCTCATTTTACATAGAAAATTGAAGAAAGGGCCAATTTAGCCCTAAAGATATTCAGACACTAACCCGGACAGAGTTTTGAGCCCTTCCCCTTATCAAATTGCTTCCTACGGGCCTGAGAGCAGTTTTACATTCTACTGCTTAGGAAAGGTTAAACTTTGCACGATGAAAAATATCAATATTATGACGGGAAAATTTCTGAGCAAAATTCAGAATGAGGAATGAAGTTAAATTTAATATGGTTCACAAAAGTGGCAAGAGAACTGACCAGATTTAGATAATTAAATTTACAATATAGCACATTGTAAATAATGGTAAAGGTTAGATCACAAACATTGATCAACAATTCTAATAATATGTGTGTTAAACTCAGAATTTGAAAAAAGTGAGCTCGTATTTTCTGCACACAAATCTAGATCTTGCTTTCTTTTATTTTTGCTGTCCTCTTTGCTTTTCGCATTAGCTTTCACTTTGGATTGTTCTTTCTGTCGTTTGTGAAAGAGATAACTCTATCACCCCTATCATCTGCAGAGACAGAGGCCTACAATTAACTCATAAATAGCCTATATCTCAAGCCCAGGTCGAAGAAAGATGATTAAATTCCTGTTAAACCTAAGCCTGGAAAAATAAGGATGAATAAAGTACGAAAATTACGTTGTATGTACTGAAGATGGCTCAAAGTTCGTCAACGCCGTTACGGTAACACTTTAGTTGGTCAAAGCATAGGAGACTAGCTTTACACCTCGAAGTGTTAACATGTGAGCGTATAACCCGATAAAATGCATGTGTTGTAAAATGCGATTGTGCGCATAGCGATTGAACAAGGAGAAGGACTCGACTAGAGTCAGGATATAAATAGATTTTTCGTGAATCTACGAGTGCTTCACGGAAATGTCCGATTACACGAACTGTGAGACGCAGTAATTTGGTGTTGAAATTCTCGTCTGCTCTAGTCTGCCACGCCAGTTAGAATAGTTCGAATCAACCTTTCCGCCAAAAAGAGAAGTTGATAGTTTTCGCACTTATGTGCAAACTGCTGCATTGTTTTGATAAAACAATTAGGAAATGAAAGTCTTTACGATGATTATGTTATTTGAGTAATTTTAAATTGTTCAAAGGTAGGTCTACTTTTTCGGCGGACTCAGACATTTTGAACGACTATGCGGTGACCAAATTATATCGAAAACCTCGTATCTGCAGATTAAAACAAGCGGCAGATACGAGATTTTCGTAGAAAAGCGTTAGAAGCGTTGGATCGCTATAGGACGTGAAAATCTCAAAGAGATTTCCCGACCTAAAAAGCTTAGTGTTGCACGCACAGAAGACTTTAATCACACAAAATATACATCAAAATAACGTTATTATATCACCTTTCACTCAGCATCAGTAAAAATAAATAAATAAATAAAACTAGAGCTGCTACAGCTGATGACGATGATGAGTGTGTACCATATTCGGAACGAATGTGGTACATTTTTCATCCGAATATGGTACAAGTTTGTACCATATTTGGTCAGGCATTTTACCCCAAAACTGCAGATACGTATATGGTACAATTAGACAGTTGTACCATATTCGGCCGAATATGGTACAAATTTGTACCATATTCGTTTTTGTACCAAATACGGTCCGACAGGGCCCAGCTTGAAATGCCACTGGATGGTATGCCAGTTTACAAAGGTAGCGGGCAGAAAATATGTACCTCAATCGGAAGTGCATTAATGTATCTCCAAAATCTTCGCCGGTTGCCTGTCACCATACACCAGAACCGCATTGCAAACCGTTTTCATTCTCTGTAAACAGAAACATCACGAGAAAGGAAAGATGTCAAATTTTAACTGGAACTGAATCTGGAGACTACGAGCCAAAATCGTATTCTATTGTGGACTATCTCCATTAGCATGGAGGGGTTGATTTGGTGCAGTGGTTACGCTATTGACTTGTAGCACAGAGGTCGTAGGTTCGATACCCCGCCTCTCCAGACTTTCGGATGAGACTTAAAACCGATGTCATATCTCCATATGACCTAAGCAGTTGAGTGGGGCTTAAAATTCCATTAGCCTTAGTCTCCATTAGCATGGGTCTTGACCAGACATCACTTAGGCTAATGGATACTTCCACTGCGGCATGTTTTCGATCGCGCCCGATTAATTCCGACGTCATGCGAAGCTCATTAGGGGTGGACTACCCTAAGGCCTGTTTCCTTTTCATTGCTCAATTATTTTACCTCTCTTATTTCGATAGCCCTGTTCAGCTAGAATGGAACATGAAGTTATGGTGGACCCACTGTGAGGCCCTCATCGCCTTCCTATTGGCATTCAAGATTACTGGCAACACGGAGATGTTGGATAAGTTCGCTGTTGTGTTTGATTACTGCTATCAAAAGGTAATTTAATTTTTAACTCCACTCCAGCGGGGCTTATGTCATGGCCCTGTGTCCGTCGTGCGTCCGTGCGTGAGTTAATCGTTTTTCTTCATCTTCTCCTCCAAAACTACTGGACTAATTTCAACCAAACTTCACAGGAATCTTTCTTGCATAAATCTTTTCCAAATTACTCCAAAAAATAGACTCCGTTCAGAACTGAAATTTTAATTAATTTAATCAAATTAAAGTTTTCGAGAAATCTTTAAAATATTCTTCTCGAAAACTACTGGACCAATATCAACCAAACTTCACAGGAATCTTCCTTTTATGAATCTTTTCCAAATTTTCCAAAAAAAAAAAAATTCGTTCAGTACTGATTTTTTTATTAATTTAATTAGATTAAAGATATCGAAAAAAACTTTAAAAATCTTCCCCAAAACTACTGGACCAATTTGAACCTAGCTTCACAGGAATCTTCCTCGCAAAAATCTTTTCCAAGTTCCTTCAACAGATTAAATTCTGTGAAGAACTGAAATTTAAATTTATTTGATTAAAATTAAATTTTCAAAAAAAATAGTCTCCAAAACAACTGGACCAATTTGAACTTCACAGGAATCCTTTTAACATAAATCTCTTCTAAATTCCTTAAAAAATCGTGTAGAACTTAAATTTTAAATTTAACTAATTAAATCAAATTTTCGAAAATAGACCTCAGTTGTATTCCTTGAAGGATGTCGTAGTCTAAAAGTCTAAAAGCCAGTGGAGCGATATAGGGCTATCATGGCCCTCTTGTTCTTGATAGTAACTACCCATTGAAAATAAAGAAAAATAACAGAAAACAAGAAATGAGATGTTCTTTTCTAAATATCACTGCTTTTCAACAAAAACCTCGTTCCTGCAGCTTAAAACAAGCTACTGTTAACACTGGTGGTGAACTCGGCCAAAGCGTGGGACGTTTTTTCGCGATCATAGTATTCCGTCGGTGTTGTTATAAAATATCGTAACTACGGCTTCGATATAGCCGTAGTTACGAGATTTTATAACAACACAGACGGTTTGTCAATACATATCGGTAAACCCGGTCTGTTTTTAGAACAAATTCATTGTTATTAGAAAAACTATTCAATCAGATCTTTGAATTCACATTTAAACGCAAAATATCTGTACCTTGTTGTAGCGAAAAACGTTCCTCGCTTTGGCACATTTCACCACCAGTGATAAGGTAAACTGCTGAATAGGAACAATCCATGCGCGGATCCAGGGGTGAAGACATTCCCCCTCGATTTTTTGAAAAATATTTTCAGGGTTTATTCATGCACCAATGCAGACATCCCTCGGAAAATACGACTATCTCTGGAAAAAGTGTTAAGGTCCACGCACGCAACACATTACAAATAATTTTTTGAAGAAAATTAACTACAACAACAACTCAATTTTCAACTGTATTTAAAAAAGGTCGTAACTGCAGTTGAACAAAAGCTGCGGTTATATCTTTTTTTCTTCTTCTTCTTTTTTAGGGGTGGGGTGTTGAAAAGCGACGATATTCTTTTCAACTTTTTCAACTTTACTGTATAGTTATGCCTTTCGCAAAAGGTCATTGTTGCTATCGTTTATTCTATGATGAACAGCAAGAAGTGAACAATACAGTTCTTGGAAACTTATGTGATAAATCAAAGTACTGAAAGTACTGTTGGAAAGCAAATTTGTTAATAATGTAGGCCTGTCTAAAAGTAGAGTACTTTGACTAGGTACTTTGATTATCCATTTGAATACCTTGAATACTTTGATTCGTAGAGTACTTTGATAAGGTACCTTGATTATCCATTAAATATCTTGATAAACTGGTACCCCGTCTTCTCTATTAAAGATCGATAGATATGGTTACCAGTCTAATACCTTGAATACTTTGATTCATATAGTACTTTGATTAGGTACTTTGATTATCCATTTGAATACCTTGAATACTTTGATTTCATGCATCTATTTATAGCTTTGAATTTTCATAGTTCAGTAAACTTGACTGACCCATTTACAAGAAAGGCCATTGGACTGATCTTTGAACCATAATAAAGCAAATTACCACGTCTATCTTCTCTTCTCTTAGAGACATGATTAATTGAGTGTTTCATTTCCAGTCACACAATTCAATATCTACACATAACTTCAGACACTTACATATTGAATATTTGAATGACTGTTACCTACTCATCAATCTTTGCTTTTGATAGAACTATTTATAGTGAGGAGACCGGAAGATGTTGTGTGGTATGCAGGGAATTGTAAAGTGCAGAGAAAGGCGCGGCTGTAAAGAGAAGCAAATTTTGCAAAATTTGCTTCCCAAAAACAAGAAACAGAACGAAAAATTTAATGCCTTTCACAGTTGCCATGGGTGTCTTTAGCAAACCATTACATAAATTTATCTATATGTATCATTGTTTGGAAAACAAAATACATCCCCGGCGGGACTCGAACCCGCGGCCTCTGGATTAGAAGTCCAGCGCGCTATCCACTGCGCTACGGGGACACACGAGCATTGGCTAAATACTGTGTCTTGTTTCGAGGGGGTTGAAGGTTCGATATTATATTTGCAACCTAACAACAATGTATAGACGGTGACTGTTTTTTCCTCATATCAGAGAAAATTGATCTTTATTTACTCACTGTTTTTTTTTGTTTTTTTTTTTTTTTTTTTTTTTTTTTTTTTTTTTTTTTTTTTTTTTTTTTTTTGTTTGTTTGTTTATTTGTTTGTTTAAGCAGCGTAAAACTCAAAACAGCAGTGATCCCAGTTCGGTAATCTTGGTTTGGATCCAAGTTCAGTAATCTTGGTTTTGATCCCAGTTCGGTAATCTTCAACAGAATCGTCAACCCAAAAAAGTTGTTGTATTAATCTTCATATATAGACGGCTACTTGCTGTTATGAGTTTCAAAGATCATGAATTTGCAACCTCTTTTTTAAAGATAGTTAGGCAGATATATCCAAAATTTGGGATCAATCGTTCACTTTTTCAGGAAAGCACCAAATTTGGCACACATGTAGTATAGACCCATACAAACGATTTCCTAGGTAGATCCCAAAGTCTGACCCTCCTGGCGGCCGCCATATTGAATTCCAATATGGCCGCCAATTTTGACTTGTTAACAGCAATATCTCCCTTATTATTGCAGATATTGACTTACTTTTTGCGTCTACACCTATATTTGAAGTACCAGCGGATCAAATGAATTCATTCATTTATGCATGTGGAATGGCCATCTAGGATTTCAAAGATGGCCGCCACTAATCAATGTTTTTGTTAATATCTGATGAAAATCTTTAATGATACATACAAACTTTAAGGGTTAACAACAACACTTTGATCAGCTGTTGTTTCAATGAGATCCTTCTCAAATTGGTTCGAGTTGGCCATTTTGAATTTCAAAATGGGCGCCATTATGTCGATGAGTTCTTCTCGTTCTTTCACAATACACATGACTTATCAATGGAGCATATAGTCATTGAATCGTCCGAGTTATGATTTTAAGTGAATGTTAAGGGAATGTTTCCAAATTTGTAACCTTGAAATAAAACAAGGTTTTTTTTAAATAAATAAGTTTTGTCTGGCTGCCATGTTCCAAGATACATGGTATAGATAGATAAATACACATAAATAGCAATCTTTTGAATATACAAAAAGTTACGTTATCTTTAAGACTGTAAACAGAGCTTGTTAATATTCATTATACCCCTGTATCAAAAGATTGGGGCATATTGTTTTAATTGTGTTTATCTGTCTGCCGTCTGTCCGTCTGTCCGTCCCTCTGTCTGAAAACTTAACATTTTCCTTTTCTCGGAAAGTATTGGACATACAGATCTCAAATTTGGTATGTAACCTTATTTCAATGATATCTATCTGTTTCGTGCAATATGACCTTCATCAGGGTCATTTGTTAACCCTCATCCACCTTTTACACTAGAAATTAACATTTTATAAGAATAGCCATTTCGGGGGCATCTGTGTTTCACAAACACATTTTGTTTTGATATTGAAATTGTAACGTCAACGAATATCTTGTTCTTTTCTTAAACAGAGTACATGGTTGCCATAGTGAGATAACTGATTGACGATGTAAAGTGTACATTTTTGAAAAAAAATCGTGGCACATTAACAATATTGTTGCTTTTCAAAGATGGTAACCACAAGAGAAAGTAATACATAATTATATGAACAATGGGTTCATATAGGGCTAAACATCATAATAGATCGTTTTACTTTTGGAATTTGAAGCAGAAGATGGAAACCATTTTAAAAGAAATGACAAATCAGATTTGTCGATGATTAATATCATGTTTCGAGATTATGATATTGTTCCATGACCAAAAAAGAGATGACTGGCAAACAAAACTTAAATATTCCTTCAAATTTAGTTATTCCTTATTTAGGTCCCCTTTTTAGCGTAAATATTCGTAGAAAAGTGGGTTAAAATAGTTCAGACATCCAGGTGTCAACGTTGTCGTAATGTTTTGGTTAAGTTTTTATGTGCAACTGTCATATCTGATTTTATAAAAGCTTTTGCTCTGAAACTTTGTACATGCTTATGTGATTATAATATCAGACTCTTAGCAAGAATTCGTTTATCTTAAAATTGATTTCCTGAAAGTTTACCCTCTTCGGGCATAATCATACATTCTTGGTAAAGTTTTTGCCTGAAATCGCATATATCTGTAATGACTTTATTTCTGCTTGAGCAATTGCTTTCAAACTTTGCATGTGCTTCTGTGATTGCTAGAAATAGAAGGAGATGTTATCGGTAGTGTTGTTGAAGACTGGGCCAGTGCAAGATTGTATGTTGGTTGTGGAATTTCTGTCTGTATGATAACATGCACCGTAGAAACAACAACACTCTGTTTTTTCACTATTCAGCACACGATAGTTCTTCGACTGCGCTTGATTAAAGTAAAACCATAAATTGTAGTTTGTAAATGAATAATTGTGTAAGATATATTATTTGTGCAATTCCTGGTCCTACTCATTGATATTCTATGACAAGATTCCAATGCATATATTTATGAAAGAAGCATTTATTTCCAAAAAAGATTTAATTTTAAAAAAGAGCATTTACAACCGGCAGTAAAAAACACCAGAAAGTTCAATTTAATAGAAATGCGAAAGAATGTGAAATAACATACAGTTATATTAAGCCTGCTTCCATGTACATAAAATAATTGATGCTTTTCCGTATTCTTCCATCTATTTTGTCACTGAATATGGTGCTAGATCAGGTATCTGCTGCGCGCATACTTGAAGGATGCATGCATTATTTTTGCAAGCCTATATCGTGTGTACGTTATCACTAGGCGCACAAATGTTGTCCTGCATTCATTTCATAAATGAAGCAGCAATTATGTCAGCAGATTTCATTCTGGTTCTTGTCATCTAGATTTAATCTCACACATAAGGTCCCAGTTTCAATTCAGTTATAAATCTTTTTATTCATTCATTCATTCTTCCTACATGACAGCCACTCAAGATTTGGGTGGAGGCAACTATTTGCCCCTAATTTTGTCTGCCTAGACAATATATGTATTATATCAATCAGCAAATCATTCGCTTAAGGTGTGAGAGACTTTACTTAAAATTACCTATACGTAACATTTAGGCAGACATTGACAGATTATATGTATCAGTTGTAATTTTAGAAATAAAGATTTACTACATCTCTTGCTGAAGCCATCTCTGTGTAGAACAGAAATCTGCCATTTGGCCATCAACATTCTTGCTTGGATATTTCTTTTTAAAGATTGCATAACCATATCAAATTCACAGTACGGCAATAAAATGCAACAGAGAAGTCCTTTGTTAAACAAATGTACCCCTTGCGTCGGCGGCCATCTATCATGAATTACAAACATGCATTCAGAAATTATACAAATGGGATATTTATAATTACTAGTCAATCTCAATTATAAATTTAAATAAATTTCAACTCTCGGTAACACATTTGAAGTAACATTTACCCATTTGAAGGATTATTATTCATTAAATGGTATCCATTATAGAACATGGCAGCCAGGAGGAACTTCTGGTGGTTATCACCTTATATCTCAAAATGTTCATTTTAAGCAATGTTTTTTCTCTAATTTCATGCTTAAAACACAATCTGTAGCATGTCATGTCTTATCTGCTCCATTTATAACTATGTCAACTTTATTTTGCGGTAAAAATATGAAAATAAATGAAATACTGGTGGACTTACGGGCGGCCATCTTGAAATTGAAATGACCAACTCAAAATATTTTGAAAATGGTTTTATTGAAACAAAGCTCGTAAAAGTGATTGAAAGTGATTGAAAGATCATTTGTATCAGTTATAATTCGAAAGATATAAACAGAACAGAAATTCGTGGCGGCCATCTTTGAAATCCAAGATGGCCATTCCAAACGCATACATGCATGAATTCATTTGATCCCCTGGCACTTCAAATATAGGTGTAGACGCAAAAAGTCAGTCAATTTCTGCCATAATAAGGGATATATTGCTGTTAACAAGTCAAAATTGGCGGCCATATTGGAATTCAATATGGCGGCCGTCAGGAGAGTCAGATTTTGGGATATACCTAAGAAACCATTTATATGGGTCTATACTACATGTGTGCCAAATTTGGTGCTTTCCTGAAAAAGTGAACGATCATATGCCATATCTGCCTAACTAAGAGTGAAGCTTTTTGATATCGCTGTATTGAGTCCGACCAAGTACATGTAGTTAGTATATAATTAAACATGTCCACAGACTGTGCACAATCCATTTTAGTTACAAAATCCATTTAATACAGGATCGTGGATTAAACGGATACGAAGATTTAAAAAAATATATTTTGGCATCAAGAGTGGCGTAAAAACACTTCAATATAAATTACGATATTAGACAAAAGACATCCCCGGCGCGACTCGAACCCTCAAGGTTTGAAGTCTAGCGCGATACGGGGACATACTCGCATAAAAAGCTATTGACTAAACACCGATATGATGACTCATAGTTTAAAAGTGTCGTTTTCAAATATAAATCTACTGACAAAAAGTTTGTCTACATTTCAATATCTGTTATTTTCCATGATTAGCTTCGCCACGGTGGAGATTGTGCATCATGGGATGAATAACGAATACGGACAAAATAATCTCAATTCTGGTAAGATATTTTGCAATAAATTCCTTATTTGTGCGTCAATCTTCAAATGGTTTGTTGCATGTACTCCGCCTTACAAAGCTCTTTCATCGGATGTATGACATATTAGAAAACCCATGGTATTTTTCCGAAATATTGTCCCAACCGACCAGAAAGCAAAATGGTAACGACTACGGCCAAATTAACCGCGTTTCAGGTAAGAATTTGTGCAATAACTTTCTTATTTCTGCGTCAATTTTCGCGCGGTTTGTTGCATGTACTCCGTCTTACTAAGCCCTTTTTTCAGATGTATTATCTGGAAACTCCTTTTACTATTCTCAAAAACCGCTCCCAACCAATTAGAAAAAAGGGCCTGAATTTTTTGTCGTTTTTCTGGTCGGTTGGGATCAATTTTTGTAAAGAAAAACTCTTCAAACAAGTCATATATCCGAGTAAAGAGCTCAGTAATGCGGGGTAATGCAAAAAAACGCTTGAAAATTGACGCAGAAATAAGAAAATTATTGCACAATTTCTTACCTGAAGCGAGGCAAATGTGTCCGTATTCGTTATCCATCCCATCATGCACAAGCTCTACCGTGTTCGCTACCGAGAACAAAGTAATTGGTTTCGTAGTAGTACCCATCTTGTATGCAAGAGACACTTGCTCAGTACAGACATACATTTCAAAGCGATGCTACCATCCAATATAGATCCTTCAGAGCGAGTCTTCGGCAAATCGGACAGAAGTCTGTTGACCTTTCCAATAGCTTTGCACCGCCAGGTCAAACACAACGATATATACTCATCCTGTAGAATTTGGTACGTTGCCTAGACTTGTTAAGCAACGACATAATGTTACATGTACCCAGTGTATCAAATATTTTAACCCTTTCCCAAACAACAATTAAATAGGGTGGTCCAATTCAAATGCTTCTCCTGATGCGAAATTGATGTTGTTAAAGATAGGATTTGTGTTCAATATAGGCCTAGGACAGAAAACATTAATACACAAGGAGAAAATGCTGACCTTCAGCAATTTCTTCTTTTGCCTCGATGTATATTTTCTTCTTTTGCCTCGATGTATTCCCAAACCTTTTTAAAAAGCGACGTCAAAACCAGTCTTGTTTGGTAAAGAATTAAAGGAAGTATTTGAATAAAAACGTCGGGGTTGTTAATGTTTTCAGCACGTGGATCGGACGGACGGTGAATGGTTTGGTTATTTAAACAGGGATGGTAGTGTGTCCATGAACTTTAAGGGTGGCCCCTGGAAAGGTATGTTTTAGCAAACAAACATGCTTAACCCTTTCCCAAACAAGACCTGGTTCTGACGTCCCTAACAGAAAAGGCTTGGGAAAACATTGAATCAAAAGAAGAAACTGCTGATAATTAGCAGTTTCTGATTTTGTTTCAATATTTTCTTTGCTGTATTTTACACAAATCCTATCTGCAATAACATCCATTTTGTCATTTGTGGCAGTATTCGAAGTGAATCACTCAAAAATTTTGTCGTTTGGGAAGGGGTTAATACTTTCACCAAACGAAAGAAATTTGGGACTGTTTCAGTTTTGAAGACGCAGATAATAAGACAAAATTTGTTGATTATATAGCACAGATAATATTAAATACTTTTTATTACAGTGAAATTTCAGAATGAATATTTGTGAAAAGGGATAAAAAAATAACTTTACTACCCCACCTACCACAGTTACAATAGTCATAAGTAGTACTTATTTTTTTTGTAAATTCAAAGTAGGCCTTCTTATTTACCTTTCAGGTTGTTTCCACGTTCCAAGAGCTTTACTTATGTGTAAGCAGATGTTAAAGGAAATTTTGAACAAGTGAAGTTCAGAAACATAGTATTAAAACCTGACTCGTGATGCGCTTTTAACGTCCAGAAAACAGAGAGGGAAGAAGATCCTTCTTATTCGCAGCCTTTTATCCTTTTCCCTAAATATTTCTTTGCCAAAATGCATAATGAATCTATTTAGTTGTGTGTTATATTTGTCAAATCGAAAGGCGAAAACAAAAAGAGTATTCTGTTGACATGGGGTGATACAACACACAAAAAAGCGTGCGGAGAATGTCGTGGTATTTTCAAAAGAGCAGACATGTGTAGAAATAGCTGTAAATTCAATGTATTTTATCCCTCATTAGATGCCAAAGATGCATCATCGGCGGTTTCCGTGACTACGACGAATTTCTTCTAAATCCGGATTCCCTCGTCTATTTCCGTTGTCACTGATACCGCCGAAAAAGAGGCGTAGTTGCACGATGTATTTGGTATCTAATGATGGGTGGTATGCTTAAAGCTGAGCTGCAGAACACAAAATGTAGCATTGCTGAGCCAGAACTTGTGAACAATATAGAATTAGAAATATGAGGCAAAACAAACATTTGTCCCAATATTTCTGCCTAGTTTTTCTATTAAGGAAGTCAAAACGAGGTCACGCTTGGATAAATGGTAAAATTTCCTATTTTCGACTTTATGCATAATTATGTTTTTCCTCTTAAAGTGACATTTCAGATTTTTTCGTCATAAATTTTACTTTTATTTTTATCTGAAAGAGCATATTTCCTTATGACAATTCTGAAAATTTCAAGCCAAAATATTGCGCCGTTTACGAGAAATTTATATTTTTGTGTTAAAATTGAACAAATTGTTGTGGACAACAGTTCGGATTTATATGCAATTTATCGATTATGTCTCAACTTTAAATGCGTGTTTCTCGCTTATTGGCAACAACTTCAAAAAACTAATAGTATTTATACTCATTAGAATAACCAATCTTGGTATCAAGACATACTATAAAAAATTGAAATTGGAATGAAATGTCCCTTTAATTTGGATGAGATAAGTAACAAAGTAACTGTCATAGACAAATACAAGAACGACTGTTTTCACCCTTTTATAAACAAGATGGCCTGATAGCCCCGTATCGTTCCATTGGCGTATAGACTTAAGACTTTTACACTACATTATTCTGCAAGGAATACAATAACTCGGTCTATCCAGAGAACTTTAATGCCACACCCCAACGAAACATTAGCGGTTATGGAGGAGATATGTTTTTAAAGTTTTCTTAGAATTACACTATGTATCATATCGTCGGTGTAAATGCAAAACCTCGTATGTCGATGATCGCATTTTTCAAAGCAAAATCTTTTGTGCCCAGTTAAGACGATTCTTGCAGGTTTTGAGATATTTTTACTGATCAGTATTAATGACACATTATTTGTGAACAATATGTCCAAATTTCAAGTAAAACCTTTCATTTTGGTTAAAGTTATTACCCTTTTTCCATTCCCCTTAAAAAAATCGAAAACGAGATGCGAGGTTTTGCATTTACAACGACGATATGGTGATAAATAAACTCCGCCAGCAGCGGCCATGTTTTTCTTGCGATCGAATTGTTTTCAAAGAATCTAATAGAGAATGATACAATGAAAATTCATAAATTAAAACGAAATCCAAATTGGAGTTTTGGAAGAGTAAGTTTATAAAGTATTTTATTACGCTATGTATGTTACGTAATGCGAAAAAAAAACCACCAGAAGGAATCTGATAGAGCGCTATCTAAAGATCATTCATGCTGAATTACAACGGAATCCAATTGGCCATTTTAGAGAATTAATTTATTCAATTAATTTTATTGAATTTTCATTTAACCAAAATTTAAGTTCTGTAACGTATCTTTTAAGGAATTTGGAAGATGTTAATACAAGGAAGATTCCTGTGAAATTTGGTTGAGATTGGTTTAGTAATTTTAGAGAAGATGTTTAAAATGTTTACGCACAAACGGCAGAAGGACGTACGCACGACGGACACATGGCCATGACATAAGCCCGCTGATCTTCGGCCAGTGGAGCTAACAAACTTGATAAAGAGACCAAGAAAGAGTCCTTGTTGTGCTTGGGTTTTTGTTAATTTTATTGACATTTCCACAAAGCCACCAGAAAGCAAACTTCTCTCTCCCAAACCATCACTGTGGACCAACGCGCAGTCGATGAACTCTGAAGCTGTACCCACCGACAGAAAGGTCTAACTTACATGCTAGCTACCAGTTGATGTAAAGAGTTAACTCATTACAAGATGGCAAAATTTATTGCTTGTCAAATGTAAAGAAAAAATGAAAATAAAAAAGTTGATGACGACAATTTCAAAGAATAAGATTTGATATTGTTTGGTAGAAGATACCGTGTTTTGTGGGAAACAAATAAACTGTTTGTAATAGGCTATTTCTTTTTCGCTACTTGACAAACCCTGATTTTCTGTACTGACCACTCTGTGTTTTCTGATGAGAAAAATATCTTTCTTCAACATAATCCGTTTTTACTGACCTTCGAGAAATAACTCCAACAAACTATGGATATAAATGAGCATGCGAATATATGCAGTCTAATCAGGATACTTGTTCCAATAGTAATATTCATCCTGATAAATGTTTATTTACGAATTCGTCTTTTTGCCAAAAATGCAGCATAACAGATAGTTTGATACGCAAATATGGAAATGTTGTGATCACCCCTTCCCAGACAAGACCAGACGGGCGTTCAATATAGGGAGATTTCTTGAGATATCTTGAGATTTCTTAAGATGTTTTTGGATAAAGCATTCTTTGGGGCAAGATTTTCAGACGCTCAATGGGAGGCGCCATTACCCTATACTTATTGCGCGAACCCCTCGGTTACAACATAAGATAGAATTTACCGAGCTGTTTCAAATGTTCCATGGTGCCGTACTAATGCTCCATACGTCATACAAATGGCGTCATTATGACGTCGTTTCTTTAGAGTATGTAACATTAGGAAAACTTAGGTCATAATCTAGGTCTAAAACATCTTAAGGTAAATTATCTTTAAAAAATCTCGCTCTAAAACGCGCCTCTCGTTTTTGACGTCACTAACATAGAGAGCATATGAGAATCAATGTTTTACATTGAATACTGTAATAATAAAATTAAAAAAGAACTGTCCGGTTAAATCGTTGCTGTGTGTAGTCTGCGTCGTTGTTGCGTCCACCAAAATCGTAAATTGCACGTACGTTCATAGCACGACTATGCATTTTAGACGCAGACCGCACATACGACCGGTTGTAAGAGATGCTTAACGGGTACCGCAATTCAATGGGTATCGATCTTTGATGTGTTATCTTATTGACATTCTTGACCAAATGTTATATTGACAGCTAGATCCATGTCAGGTTTCCGAGATTCTGTATGTTTGATTTGAGGCCTGTGTTTGCACAGAAGTCAAAGCATGTGCCCAAATGGTAAAACGTGCCAATCCGCCATGCATAGTATGCCCTTATTCGCATTATCAGTTCCGATTCTTGTTGATAGAAATTTTGTGACAGAGTATTTCTACATGATTATTGTTTTGTCGTGAGTTGCTCATTTCATTATATCATTACTATCTCACGATAAATAACCTAGCAGAGCATCTCAAGCTATTACATATGGATAATCTGCCAGGTCATGTATTGTGAGTTATACAACCTTTTGAAAGCGATGAATTTATAATATAAACAAACACAATGCGCCATAGAACGCCATAAACGGGAAGGCATTCGCCTTGCAACTTTTACACAGTCCGATAACTGGCACGTCGTGGGTTCGAATCCAGCTTGTAATATGTTTTTTTGTTTTTGTTTTTTTCTTTTTTTTTTTTTTGTGTGTGTTTTTTTTTTTTTTAACTTTTACTTCCGCAAGAGTGAGGGGAAAACGACCTCAGTGATTTCGACTCAATCTAAACACGAATAAAAGATATGAAACATCTATAGTTCATTTACAATGTCCAATTGATCACTATATTCTGAGACCATTTCCCATAATAATTCCCATAATTCCCATAAAAATATTAGAAATATAAATGCGGGTAGGCACAAAAACTTGGAGGTCTAATTGGACTCGATACAAGTTTTGACTGGAAAGAAACGGTCCATCGGTAACATCCCAATTGGTCTACTCTAACTTGTTCCCATTCGTCTACTGTTTTTAAGTGCATCAAGTCCAAATTCGTCTACTGTCCCAACTTGTCTACTTTTATGTCAAATCATCAATAGACAACATAATTTTTGTTTTAAGAAAAGAAATTAAGTCAATTTATTCACAAATGAAATAAATATGCAAACATTTTGATAAAAATCATATAATATCATATCGATATATAAACTATAGAAAAGTAGACGAAATGGGTCTTATGTCCAAAATAGTAGACGAATTGGGAGTAGACGAATTTGGAGTAGACGAAATGGGATTAGACCGGTCTATCCACACATGTCTATGTGCTTTCTCGAACAACATTTTTACCTGATTGTATGTTCGACAATTTATATCATTAGCCCACTTAGAGGAAATGACTTCTTTGGGAAAATGTTAAGGTAGTCCATCCCTTATGAGATTCGCGCGACGTCGGAATTATTCGGACGGCGTCAAAAACTATCGGCGGTGGAACTCTCCACCGCCGAATGTTTACGACCGCGCCCGACTAGGTTCGGATACGTAACGACGCCACTAGAAAAAAAGCCGGTGTTTTGTGAATCTCAAAATGGCCACACTACGGGTATTCTACCTTAAAGGCAACCCAACTCACCTAGGATCAGTTCAATAGTGTCGTTTAGGACACAATGATGAATAGGATGGGATAATCTACGTTGATACATGGAACTTGTTAATGAACCACGTAGTTATACGGTACTTGGTAATGAGCCAGACTAAAAACTGAGAAAAAAACATTATTTTCTAGTAAGATTATGGGAAAGGTGTGCAATCACACACGTAGGATATGACCGGCAATATTTGTCAGACCTTCGGTCAGGCAGTACTGAATAATATCAGGCGCGTAGCCAGGCGGAAGCATGGAAGCCCGGACTTCAACATATGAGCCGGGATCTGGAAAAACGTCCCTTATAGCATTTTTAAAAATTGAGATTTAAGATCAGCATGTTGTCAAATGAAGCCCAATATGCATCAATGCTTCTCTCTATAAGGTACAGCAGGCCAAGAAGAAGCTATTGGAGAAGAGCATGGTTCCTGGTCAGACTGCGTGTATACGCAGGCTGATCTTGAACCATGTTGTTCTTAAATGCTATAAGGGACGTTTTTCTAGATCCTGGCTCATATTTTTTCAAGCCTTGTCTTTATTAGAAAAAGATGTGAAAACAGACCATTGGATGCCCAGGAACCCCCCCAAACCCATTACAGCATTACGAAAATTGGGACTCTCTCAAATTCAAAAATGTTGCAGACCATGATATCGAGTGAATGTAATTTTACATTTTGGTATCTCTGGGTAGAAAACGTTGTGGGTAACGAAGAAATTGTTTGTCACACGCGATTTCTTCGTTTTCCACAATGTTTTAAAGGGCTTTCCAGTTTTTGGGCGTCAAAATGCATGAAAGGGACCCGACAAAACGCATTTTGCTTCAACGTTACAAAAGTCCAAGCTACGCCCCTAAATATTGTATCGACTGTCTACTTTGAAACATCAATTCATCCAAATTAGGATAAAACAGCACATTTCTTAGGCTGTGGCACATTGAAAGTGATTGGAAGTAATGCTACCCTTAGTGTCCAAGTCATAAAGTTTGTGCCAATTCTACTACCGTAGATTCAACATATTGATTAGCCATATCTCGATAAATACATGGTTTCGACGTCCTTGAAGAAATATACTTGGGAAAGCATTGAGACAAAAGAAGAAAATGCTGCTAACAAATATTTTCGTCTATTGTCTCAATATCTTTTATGCTGCATTTTACACAAATCATGGCTTTCTGAATGAACGTCCGTTATAATGTCTTCGTCGATTAGACGATTCCAATGAGTACCCATCACAAAAATTCAATGAATAAATAAGCTATGTGCTCTTATTACAGAAAATATTAAGGCACGAGAAAATGTCGGTTATCACCGTTTTCTTTCAATTTTTCCTAATTCATTCTACCAGATCTCCTAGTTATATTCGAGAGTTTTTTCCCTTTCTTTACTATAATTCAATCATCAGCGTACGTACACGACAAAAGATGGAAGACAGGGGCACCTAGGTACATCAAAGTTGATAATTAGACGTACCGAAACCCGAGAAAAATATTTAACAGATACTCCGATAAAATCTGAACGACCGATCATCCCTTAGTCTTTGAACCCTCGTACACCATCAGTAGGTCATGGACCTTTATGAGAGGAAATGTACTCAATCGACGGGGGAAATGATGAATGCATTCCAAAATGGCAAACAGTTTGACCGCTTCACTTGGGAATCTCTCTTCAGATTATAAATTGAGTTAAGTAATTAAAGAAGAGCACTGAAAATATCTTGACAAATACAATAAAAAAAATGATGTTTGTCAGCATTTTCTCCTCTTACCTCAAAATTGATTCACAAATTTTTACATTTGTCAAAAAATGGGGGCGTGGCAGGGAGGAAGGGGCTTATCAGCCTTAGAGAAATCCTAAGAAAATTCTTTAAAAATCAACCAATTGGCCAATTTGAACCAAACTTGGCGGAATTGTTCCTTGAGTGACCCTTTTCAACATTTGTTCATAAATTTATAGTTTTGTCAAAAATGTGGGTGTGGCAGGGCGGGGCTTATCTTACCAAGAGAAATTGTTAAAAAATCTTCAAAAATCTTCTTCTCCTTAACCATAGGGCCAATTAAAACCAAATTTGGCAGGAATGTTCCTTGGGTGACCCTTCTTCAGATTTGTTCGCGAATTTTTTATTCATCCAAAATTGTGGGCGTGGCAGGTCAGCATTTACCGGACTTGGAGAAATCACAAGAAAAATTCTTTAAAAATTAACCATTGGCCCAATTTGAACCACACTTGGCAGAAATGTTCCTTGTGTGACTCTTTTCAAAATATTTTCTCAATTTTTTTATTCGTCAGAAAAGATTGGGCGTGGCTTATCGGACTTACAGAAATCCTAAGAAAATTCTTTAAAAATCAACCATTGGCCCAATTTGAAGCAAACTTTACAGGCATGTTCTTTGAGTGACCCTTTTCAAAGTATGTCGACAAATTTTGTATTGTTAAAAAAAAGTGGGCGTGGCAGGGCGTGGCTTATCAGACGTAGAGAAATCATAAGAAAATTCTTTAAAAATCAAGCATAGGGTCAATTTGAAACAAATTTGGCAACGATATTCCTTGAGTGACCCTTTTCAAAATTTGTTTGCAAATTTTTGATTCGTCAAAAAAAGTGGGCGTGTCTTAAACTTCTTTCATGTGAGCGATATAGGGCCATTCTGGCCCTCTTGTATATTTCATACGCGGAAATGTACTTAATCACCGTTTATATTGTAGGCTTACCAGAAATGCAAACAGTTGCATTGTTCCACTTGAAATTCTGTTGCTGACTATAAAATTGAGAACAGAAAATACGGAAAAGCAATTGTATTGAAACTATTTTGGCAAACATAATTGTTGTTGACAACGTTTCCTTCCTTTTACATCAGTGCTTTCCAAAGTGTCTTTCCATCATGGACGGCAAAACAAGGAAGTTTACTTCAATTGGTAAATATTAAAGATACACATTTACTGTTACTTACTTATTTTCGGTGTAACTTGCTGCAAAAATAACTGTATAATTAAGATTTTGCCTTTAAATTTTCTCTGTGCCAAATTTCAGCTATGTCTGATCTAAATTAGCTTAGATTACGACGGATTTAATCCCAATATCTCATCATTTCGTAAACACTATCTTGAAACCCACTTTGAATATTTTACATACTTTACACCTCTGCATGATTATCGATTTATGTCATTTACTGTATGAATCTTGTATTCTGTCTTATGAAGTCTATAAACGGTGAGACTACATGCTAAAATCCAACTTCTGTGGATCATTAGGGATTTAGGCCTGTGAATACTAATGTCCCTTTAAAAGCATTCCAACAGTATGGAAACTTTTGGCGGCTGACCGGATAAAGACTTTGGAAAACATTAATGAAAACAAAGAAATTGCTTGTGGCAAGTAACTTCTTCATTTCCAACACTGTTTTCTGCACAGAAAGACCGAATAATGTTATATTACATTTGAAATTGTCGTCCGTACCATAGGAATCTATAATTTGGCTCTTAGCACCTTATATTGTTATAGGATAATAAAGAATTTTTTTTCGTTCAACCTGATCATCTTCTCGCTATCACAAAATATGGCGTAACTTTTTTAAATATACAGAAAATCTATCCAATTTTTCGTTAAAACGTAATATATTTTTTTTTCTCTAGACAACCCTGTGAAAGACTAAGACCAATAAAGTAAACAACACGACCCTTCCTTTTGACCAGGTCGTTGTCTGTTTAAGGATTTAATTAGCAAGTTTGTAAGTTAGGATAGTGTCTTAGATACTTAAGTCAGAGCGCTCCATGTTTCTGTCATTCGCGGACTTAGCTGGTCACAGAGGATACTACAATATCTCACTTACTCGTTTGACAGATATTACAGAAATTGGGAAAGATTTATCTCTTCGTTCGAAAATGGAAGTTCAGGCATCTAGTTTCGATTCTACCGAAAACATCCCGAAAAGTTTGAAAGACATTATATCGTTATCAGAAGAATCAATTAAAGAACTGGCATTTGCGAGAGATGTAATTCGAACAGAGAAGGAATGCTTTAACCGGACTTTCCAGAAGAGGAGTTCTTCAAAGGAGCTATTCAAAGGTTTACAAGAGAAGATTAAAGCAGCTGATGATCCTATTCAAGATAAAAAGGTGAACACAAATTCGCCTGTGAAGATCCCAAATATCTCTGTATCGTCATCGGAAGATCTCCCTAATGAGGACGGAACCCCTAAAACAACAAAGGGCTCGCGAGTTAAGGACACTTCTACTGTACTGGGGACGCAAACACCCAAACAAGGATCGCCTGGACTCATTCATACAGGCTGGCTGAAGACAACATATTTTACAAATGATCGAGACAAATCATCCAGCACAGAATCAATTAGTTCTCGAAAGAGTTCACAAATGTCTAGAGATTCCAGCCGGCTAGGTTCTGGAAACAGTACACCTGAACACGGCGGGCGTCGGTCAGCGAGTAATTCAAGGAGAGGGTCAAAGAAAACGGAATCATGCAGGGGTTCACCAACACATGGCGGACATAGTCCACCGAGCGATTCGAGAAGAGGGTCAAAGATAACGGAATCATGTAAGAGCTCACCAGTACATGGCGGGTATTGTTCATCAGGTAATTCGAGAAGAAGCTCAAAGAAAGATAAGGACCGTCCATCATCTGCGGCCGATTCCAAGCCTGTGTCATCACGGAAGAGCAGCAGTACGGCGTTTTGGATGCGACCGTTAGACGAAGTAATGCAGGAGTACCTGTCTGATCTGAGAAAACGGGCACCCGGGGCTTACGCCCTAGATTTGTTGAAACATCGATGTGTCAGTGACAACGACTGTAATGCTCGTGCTTAAACAAGGTCCTGTTTACAAGAATGGTTAAGGAAATATAAAGAATTTGTAAATGTATTTTCAACATCATCGGTTGCGTTCCAAAATGTCGTACTTACAGCTTATTTAAGCTGTATTTACGACGTTTCCGAACGTAACAAATAATAAACATGTACATATATTCACGAAATTAACAAACTTATCGAGAGACAAATATCGAGAGACAAATATGGAAAAGAAATGACAGGGATGGTCGTGCTTTGGAAAACAACAAGACTTTGTCCTAAACATACATCTTATTGTATCATATTGTTTTCTATTGTATCGTAAATTCCATTGTATCTTATTACATATCACTTGATTTAATTGGACATATAAATTATTATCATTTGTATATGAGAATTATGTTTAATAATCATTGGCCTAACAATAAATGTACATACATGTATATATACGAAAGTGTTTGTTTTCTCAAAAGACCACTCCATACTGAAAATAATGTCGACTAGTATCCTAAATGACATCTAAGAAAGTCAATGGCTCTACATCCAATTTGTTCCGTACGTTCGTAATGAACGAACGTTAGGAAAAAGATGGAGTTAGAATGCTTGGTTTGCGAGGCTGCTTAAGTGCGAAGTCCATGCATGCTATTTTCCAGATACAAAATACTGCACATGCAAGGGACTGGGTGCAAATTTATGAATATGCACTTAATATATCGCCATGGCAACGGAAATTTACGAAAGTATCCCTCGTTAACTTCCGTTACCACGGATGACCACCGGAAAATAAATAATATCCGGATCTTAGAATCCGAATATCATCGTAAATGCCTGAAGCCACCGATGGCGCCCAAAGTTGCACGAAATGTTTGTTAGCTAATGATGGATGTACTACCTTAACACGCTTGAAAGTAACTGACTTTGCCGACGGAATTATGATTGTCCCTATTCAACCCTTTCCCAAACAAGACCTGGCTTTCACATCCCTTATAGAAAAACTTGAGAAAACATTGAGACAAAAGAAGAAAATGTTTATAAGCAGCATTGTCTCCTTCTGCCTCAATATTTTCTGGGTTATATTTTTGTATTCCGTCATGGTTTTCCATATCTTCCTCTGCTTGGAATGACGACACCAAGACAAGTCTGGGCAAGATTTAACCCTTTCCCAAACAAGACCTTGTTTTAACGTCTCCTGTTTGAAAAGTTTGGTGATCATCAGCATTTTCTCCGTTTGCCTCAATATTTTCTGTGCTATAGCATACACAGGCCTCATCTTTATCAACATCAACTTTGTCATCTGCTGTAGCTTTGGAATTTGACCACCCATTTGAAGACAAGCCTGACCAAGGTTTAATCCTTTCTCAAACGGCAAACTGATATGGTAGTCGAATTTGGGAGCTGCTGCAGACGACACTTTTATCAAATTAAGTGCAATAAAACACAGAAAATATTGAGGCAAAAGATATCAGCAGTTTCTTCTAAATTGCCTCAATATTTTCCAATGCCTTTTATGTGACATCAAAGCCAGGTCTTGTTTTGAAAAAATGTTCAAATCAGTTGATCACGTCCTGAGAACCACGCGGTTTGTTTGGTTCCCCTACTGCTAACGTCACCTTGAAACAACAACAGATATCATCCAACAGCTCACCGAGTTTCTTCCGGAAGTCACTGTTTAAAAACCCATATAACAGGGGGTTTACAACACAATTGATGACGTAGGAACGTAGAAACACGTTCCAAACGCTTTTCTCAACGTCATTTAATCCGTTATAAACGTTGTTATCGATCAATCGTATGATAACAACGGTGATAAACGGGAGAAACGTAACAACGTACGCGATGGTGACAGCGAACAGCATTAACGTAGTCCTCCCCGCACGTATACGTCCAGATAGTCTCTCACGTCGCAATGTGCTCACCGTGTTGGGTTTAAACACGCTCAATCTGCTCATTAAAGACTGACCGATTGTTATTTTGACGGGGTCCGAAACACCGGCTAGAACGTTACGGTTTGTTTCTAGATGATCGTTAAAGGAACAGCTCGTCTCGGAGCTGGGATCAGCAAACACTTTTCGGGTTTTGGCTTGTTGTCTTGTTGACGCGGACACCGAGTTGTGACGTCTCTGTTCTAACTTCATCCTGCTATAAATAGCCTTACCGATAATGACGTATATAACGACCAACGTTATCAACACGCTTAACGTGCCTAGGAACCACGCGCCGAATATCATGCGTGCAATCTTCGCGTTACCGTCAGATTTAGAGTATTTATCGCGCACTAAACATGTCTTACCAACAACTGTCCTGTTACCAGGAAGTGTCAGTTCCATCGTGTAAGTACCATATACCTCATACCCAGGGATATAAATCGCAAACGCCATAGCGAGACATATTAAACAAATCAACTTGGTCTTCTTCGGCGTAAACACGGGCTTCAAAGGGCGACAAATCTTTCTGAATCGATCAACCGCAATCCCGCACAATAATAAAGCGGACGCTCCGTTAAACACATACGTTAACGTCCTACCGACGGCGCATAGTACCGGGAAATCAAACGTGTAGAAGTTGATGATGATAGCGATCTCGATCGGCATGGTGATCGTACAGTTAATCAGATCACAAAATGCCAGGGCAAGAATGAATATCCTTGACGTTGTCCGGCGCATCTTTTTCATGTAGATATAGACCGTCATAACGTTCCCTATAAACCCAACAACCATTATGACTAGCACCATTATAAAGGACGCGATCAGTGTCTCGAACATCGCCTGGTTATACTTATTCAATACTAGATCCAGAACTTCCGGCGCTGAACCTGACCCGTCCTCGTCTCCATGAACTGAAATGGCTCTAATGTCAATGTCTGTAATGTTTGAAAGAAAGGTGTCCGCCATCGTTGACTCAAACCTGAAAAAGATAATATATACAGATTTGTATTGATTGAGCCTTCCATCAACCCTTTTTCAAAAGAACAAAAAGGTTTTGCCTTTTTTGTGTAAAGTGTAGCACTGGAAAAAATAGACAGATGTGTACAAAGGTTGTTGTTATCAGCATTTTACTTATCCCAGGACTTTTCTATCAAATAGGGACGTCAAAACACCAAAGTTACTCAAATATTACAAGAACAAGATTTAGTAAAGCTCAAAATTAAAAAAAATACTTGCGGACAACATAATTGAAACGAAGATTCATTGTATGGTTATCTGCAAAGTTTCGAGACGAAACGTAAAACAAATTAATACTCAATTGGAAAAGAAGAAACATTACAAAAAGCGGAGAAACAACAGATTAGAATTAAGATTAGAAGGGGAAAAAAGAAATGTACTCTACCTGCAATCTGATTCCTTGTTTTGAAATATGTTGTTCGTCACCAGTATTATTATCAGTATACGCTATTTTTCAAAACATGATTCAATGAGAAACTGTCCATAAACATGTCAACGTTTTTCTCCCAAAACCTCGTAACTGCAGTTTAAAACAAGCTGCAGGTACAATGTTTTTGAAGAAAAACGACAATGGTGTTTTCCGATTTATTACATGTTCATTCTATGTAACGTAGTGACGCTAAAACCCTCTTAATTCATACAAGTGATTTTAAGTGACAACAATATTTTGATACTTGAGTCGGGATGTGAGAAAGTGGCCCTGGTGACATACGTCTAAAACGTACGTTTAGTCGTGCGATGCACGCACGTGCAACGTACGATTTTGGTGGACGCAACCAAGACCCAGACTGCACGCAGCAAAGAATTGACCAGACAATTCTTTGCTACGACCATTCTGCGTCTTTAAGAATGTCAGGAGCACGCAAGACAGAAGTACAGAGCATGTACGACAGGAGTGCGTGTGACACAGGGAACGATATACTGAAATTCCAAAAAATTCACAAAGAATGCATACTTTTCTCGAAAAAGATTCATACTTTTGACCTGCTTTGAATGTACATATTTTGAGGCGCTCTTACAACCCGTCGTGCGTCTTTATAAATCGTGCGATTTTGAAGAGTTTTAAAACGTAGGATTTAAAAAGACGCACGACGGGTTGTAAGAGAGGCTTAAATCATGAATCAAGTAGACAGTCGATGGCTGACTTCGATAAGGACTGTAGCTCAAGCCATCAATGGGAATCAGCACTCTTCTTTCTATTAGATTCACCCTGTTCTGTGTCAGCCAATCAAAATCTTTGTTTACCTAGACACTAACTGCTGCGATGTTTACCCGAATTGTGCAATGACTCGGATGGGCCATCTGAGTCATTACACAATTCGGGTAAACATCGACCACAGTTTTTTTTAATTTTGTTTTGTTTTGTTTTGTTTTGTTTTGTTTTTTTTTTTTTGTTTTTTGTTTTTTTTTTTTTTGTTTTTGTTTTTTTTTTTTTTTTTTTTCCCGATGGTTAGAATAGTATTGCGGAAATGACGTCAAATAGCTCGCACTATCGGTGTTTGATTTGAGCTACAATAATTCAAGCTATAGGCCCAATCGAAGTCGAACGCTATTTCATGTAGGCTTAGACTGGTGCAGGCAAATGTTTCTCTCTGGTAATGTGCTTACTGCATACAGCCTTCAATTGACCCCTTTCAATTATGAGCCGCTTCCGGTGGCAAACAATGGGTTTATTTGAAATTAACATTGTATACAAACAGACACGATTCCGATTTGTTACTAAAATAGCAACACATCAGCCGGTTTCTTTATGTCAGATCGAGGTTCTGACCCAATTCAGAGCAAAGCATCCCACGTGCAATTGCAACGAACGGTGATTGGCCATAATTGAATCATCAAAGGACGACTTCCGGTGGCTGTTGTGTGTGTGTGGGGGGGGGGGGGTCTTAGTGGAAATAATCGTATATACGTATATATTCCAGATATTCCCTATATTTGACAAAATTGTATTTACGAGGGTGGTACATTGTAGTTTTGTGCTTTTTTAAACAAAAACACTACACAAACAACAGGCCTTTTGTCAATGTCTATGAGACAATTTTGGCAGTGATCTCTATTCTAGAGGTGCTTTGCTAGCTCTTTGTTAAATTCTCTGCCAACACAAAAAGAAATTTTGATAAATTTTTGTTGCTAGATTTTTTTTCGATTATTAAGGCTTACGAACTGAGAATGAAAACACCCCTTTCTAGCCATACGAAATGCATCAAATTACAAACACTTGTAAATACGCTTCACATAAGCTGATTCACCATGCCGGATTTCAAGATTATGCTTCAAGAAGAAAATAATTTACAAATATTATTTTACTCTATATTCATAATGCAAGGGAGGTAATTTGGAACATTTTTGTCAAATATTTCCATAAGTATGAATTAATTCAAAATTCTAAACCATACAAAATGCTTATGTTTGTATTTTGAATGGAAATTTAACACAATTTAGGAATTACTGGCACTTTTAAAATTTCGCATCTGGCTCTGCATTTCATTCTCAGTTCGTAAACCTTAAAGGCTAACCTTAAAAAAATTACGATTTTGCGGTTCATCCTTATAAATCGCTCAGAAATGGTTTAAAAAACATTACAAGCAAAGTCATTACGTTAAGGAAAGCATTAACCCATTGCAAACCAGCAGCCAAATTATCGATTTTTATCAATACACAAAATTTGCCGCATCAATTACTTCCCTTGGATTCTGTATCCTTGGATACAAAATAGTCGAACCTGTCTACTTTGACAACTGCGTCATTTATCGATAATCGAGTGATCTGATATAGATGTTTATGGGAATATCGCTTCAAAATCATGTTGTGTGAAGCTTTCGATTGCAATATTAACTTAGTAACCCATAAAACTTAATACATGTAGTATATATTTGCTTTTCCGAAGAAATCAATTTGAAAACGAAAGTGGATTCTGAGATTGAACCAGAACCGTACAACTTCTACTTAACTTGCACCGTCAGGTCGTTCAAAGATTATGCAAGTTTTGATGACAAACAAATTATTATCCAAACGCCGTGCTTAATTAAACATAATTATCAAAATTGCGTGTTCATGAGTGCTGCTCCTAAAATGCGATATTCTCTGCCGTTCGAAACAGGGATTGTTTCAATTCACAGGCTTTCATCTTACCCATTACCAAGGCAAACGCTAAGAATTAAGACTGGTCTAAATTCAAAGATGTTGCAGACGAAAATAGCAAGTGAATGGAATTTACTTTTTGTCTCTTTGGGTAGAAAACATTGTATGAAAGGAAGAAATTGCCTGTCTAAATCAATTTCTTCTTTTACCACGATGTTTGTCGAAGCCATTATTTAAAATAGCAAGTGAATTATGGAATTTACTTTTTGTCTCTTTGGGTAGAAAACATTGTATGAAAGGAAGAAATTGCCGGTCTAAATCAATTTCTTCTTTTACCACGATGTTTGCCGAAGCCAGTATTTATGAAGTGGAAGAGAAATACAATCTATGTGTGTTGGTTTTCCCCTAAATTTTTCATTTAACAAAACCTGATGTTGAAACTCAAAACAGAAAAATCTTGGTAAAAACATTGAGACAAAAGATGAATATGCTGATATTCGACGTGATCACCTTTTGTCTCAATATTTTCCGCGACATTAGAGAATCCCTCTTATATCAGCATCCCTTTGTTATCTGCAGCGGCTGTCAAAATTGAACTCTAATTTTCAGCTAGATTTCTATTTGGGAAAGAGCTGAAAGCGCATAAAGATCGTTTTGGGCATTTATCGAACAGATTTGACATAATGTAATATTGTATCAAGGCGAGTAGCAGGCGATTTTTTAATAATCATGAGATAGAAAAGTATTGCTTAAAGGAGAAAATGGTGACCTCAGCATTAAATCTTTTTTTTTTTTTTTTTTTTTTTTTTTTTTTTTTTTTTTTTGCTTTGCTTTTCTTATGTCATCCAAAAAAAAAACATTTTTGAAAAATGATTAGAATCGAAAATGATTTGAATCGAAAATAGCATTAATAGTTTTTCTTTACATACATTAAGGTAAAATACGCCTAATGGCAACTTAGGAAATTGGTGTGACAAACACTTCTGTCTGATAGTACATTATATTAGACATCTATATGTGCAATATGACAGAAATTCGTCCAGAGGTTTACTAGAAATTTGATTTTCCCTTATCCCACCCCCAACTTACAAAATTCAAATATGGCGGCCACCACTCAAAGCAAAAAATTATCTGAATTTTGGACATAAACACTCTAAATGTGTCTAGATTTTGGTTTTTATTATCAAAAACATGTTTACCCAACGTCTGATGTGAAATGATATGACCCTTGTGCGCATATGAGAGATATTTTGTTAAATTACTGCGTGCTTATTTAAAAATAAAGCCTCTTTATTTACTAGTTTGAAATTTATGCCTCTTAAACAAATGTTGACAGTGCCAGAAATAAGTTCACGCACTCTCTAAAACCGATATCAAAATTATTCTTATATGTGTAGGAACACGATAAAATCCACATATGTACATTTTATCCGTCAAAATTTGAAAATATATAAAGTTAATTCTTAGTGTCCTCATACTTTCGAACGCACTATATCTTTCCCAAAAGAAGTCAATGCCACAAATGAAGGGAACCGTAGCCCATATCTAATTACATGCTTATAATCAAAACCCAAACGTTGTATAAGACTTTCAGAAGTTGGCAAACGATAACATATCAGTTGTGATTTCGTATGACTTTCACCATTATAACCCTTTACCTAGTAACCAATTGAACATCGCTATTTGTAAAAAGTAATGCAAATAAGAAAAAAATGTACTTAATATTTTTTATAGTCTATTACAGCTTCCTTATACCACTTCTTCTGGATTGCATATTGAATCTAAGGACTTAAATGGAAAAAGAATCTAAAAAAAAAAGGATCAGATCACGGATCAAACCACGTTACAATTAACTGACAACGAGTTGGCACATTTAAATAAGGATCGCCGGCGAAGAAGTGATGAAAATCGAGTGCGAATGTCTGAACAATGATGATCTCATCCATGCGTCGTTCTCAAACGATAAGCGTTTGATCACCACAGCATAGATTTCATAAGAATGCATGTATGTGTCTTCTACTGTTCGGTTTCTCGGTATATTGAGCCAACCAGTAGCAAGGGAAGAAACGAAGATTATACATACTACACTTTGTTTCCTAAATAGGAAGTTTCATTAAGTATCAAAGTTTCTAATCACATACAAACTGGTGATATCAATCAAAATCATATAAAATTTTACGAAAAATATCTCTAAAAAATTGATGTTAAACGGAGAATCATACCAGAAAAAGATATTCGGGGTGTATTCAGGGAATTTCATTCACAAGGGGAAGTAATTTTTAGCGATTTTGTTACTAAAAATAGATACGGAAACTGTCGACATGTGGCGAAAATGTACGACAATAGTAAATATGCAATAGAATTATTCTACCTTAATTGGAAATAAACACTTTATTACATAATGAGCTGATTAATTACTCAAACGGGTGTAAGATTCAGGTCAATAAACACGCGGGTGTCAAAGATGTCATAAAACACATGTTTATTCGCTCCCTTTACTCAGTACAACAATTATTGGAAGCAGTTTTCAAATTCTATTGCCCTTTTCTAAAATATATGATCTGGTGAAAACCAAGAAAAAAACGATCATGGTTTTCCCTTTTTAATTCGACAATCCGAATCTCCTCGCTATATTGCAAATAGATTCTTTCTTTATCAATATCAAATTGATCTTCTGTAGCTTCGGAATTGGAAACCTCTAAAACATGGTAGTTTTGGAAAGGATTAATTCATATCCAAACGGCAAAAATACTCTGGTCTCGTCTGAAATCAACGGTATTGCAGACAACAATTTCAAAAGAATTATTGTTATTATTATTTTATTTTGTGTGTGTTGGAGGTAGAAAACATTGTGGGAAATGCAAGACAAGCAATTTCTTCATTTCTCACGATGTTTTCCACAACCTTTTTTGAAGGGGGTGGGATCATTGTGAGGGAATGGGTTAAAGCAATATCGTTGAAGGAATAAAATCCTGATTAATTGTCTATTCAAATGAAAACGTCACCGAAAATCAAATACTAATTTTTAAGAAGTCATCAAATTCTTTTTTATGACCGGTTGACTAATCTGTTTTTCACACTAAGTAACGAACAATGGAATTGATTCCTTTGATTAAGGAATAATAATTGATAATGTCTAATTGACTGATGTAAAATTGGTCAATGTCATACGATCAACTGGATATTAACCCATCACTGGACAGCGAAGGTTGAAAGAAATAAAAAAAAATGTCTGTCCCACAATGATATGCGTCCTTTATCGACAATCGAGTGATCGGATATAATGGTTTTCGCTAATTAGTGAGGAAATCGTATCAAAATGGTGAGCATGTTCATTTTCCGATTTCCTTTTCAATATTTTCTGTGCTAGGTTGCATAACAACACATTCGTTCCTTCATTTTTCAAAAAAAATATATATAATATACACAAATGTAATTTCAACCATTTCGTGTTTGTCCACCATTTACTCTAGTACGATCACTTCATTACTAGATAGTAATTGAAAACGGCGTTAATCCCCAATAAACCAAACTTATATCGCTGAAATTCAGTGCCATTTTCTACTTCGAAAATTACGTCACTAGTCACGTGACCGATCAAGTGCCCCGGTCATATGAATATAATATATTACCAAAGGGAAGTAATTTACAAGGGAGAGGAAGTAATTTACAAGGGAGATAATTTTTCGCACAAATTTTAATACGGAAAAATAAAATCTTGAATAATTTCTTTTTTCATTCATAATTTGAAAAATGTTTTTACTAAAATTATTCATTGGGTGATGTTGTTTTGTAAAAAACAAAAATCAGACGCCTATAATATTACCCTTTAAGAGTGAAAAGAAAGCAAGGAAATTAAAAAGAATATCTACTCTAAAAAATCTCGACAAATTTCATAATGCTTAAGTATCTGACAAGAATTAGGGAAATTATATAATGCACATGTATTGAATAATTTCATACCGTCGCTTTTTTCGAAACCCTGTTAACTGCAGATAGCTGCAGTTACGGGGGTTTTAAGAAAAGCAACGATTTCTATCTACATGTATTTCCCAAACATTTGTTATGATTTACGTACGATTTACGGGTTTTCAAATTCAAAACAGTTTTCGTTTTCGAGAAGGCAAATCCTATCGGATGACGTTATTGCATTGACCTCTTTTTTAAATGACCACTGATTTTAAATAGTAATGCGGACAGTTTTGTGAGAATAGAAAAATGTATTTCATGACCAGTATGTTCTCCTTTTCCTTCACAGCTTTCGGTGCTACATATATAAATTATGGTGTTTCAAATCCTGTATTTCATAATATTTTTTACGTCTCCAACACTTTTAAATGTAAACTTGTTTATATTATGTCGTTTGGGAAAGTGTGTGATAAACAGTAAAGGAAATTCCGTGTTAGATAACAGCCCTTTGTTACATTGGTGAATAAACCCTTTCTCAAATGGCAGAGAGTTAGAGTGCTGCAATGAGACGAAAACAGCGTGACACAAAAAATATTGAGGGAAAGGGAGAAAATGCTGATTATCAGCATTTTCTTTTTTTCTTCAATGTTTTTCTGACTCCCACTCTTTCGGGAAGTCAAAACCCGGTCTTGTTTGGGAAAATCTGTAAGTTCTATAGCATACGAAAATTAAAATATTGAGGGCATATGAAAAATGCTGGATAATACTTTCTTTTCTTTCATCTTTTAAACAAATTTTCTTCTATCGAATATTTCTTTTCTTTCATTTTTAGCTTCATTTATTAGATAAGTCAAGACCACGGCTTCTTTGGGAAAGTATTAAATCGGTTGGTCAACAGTTTGGTTCACAGCGACCATTCCTTAATTAACAATAGACCCTCCTGATTAGTGACTGGACAATATCATCATTAACATCGTGGTTATCAGCCTCGCGTTTGACGTCTTTAAGATAGAAAAAGAGGTTTGGGGTGTTATATTATAATAGGAGAGTGGGCTTCTTGCTAAAGATGTGCGAGACTTTGTTACCAAAGCAACACTTTTTGAGGAGTAAGTACTCCGGGCACGGTGGAGAATCACGTGATGCACCTAATTTAGAAATTCTTCAACAATTTTGTTAATGCGGGACCAATTTGAATTCGCTTTGAAGCAGAGAAGGTGGACAAGGTGGAAAGATGGATTAGATAGACGTTGTGGATTTTTTTTATTAATCACCTGATAGTTATTTAAAATCATCCAAAATTTTGGTTGATCTTCAATAACATTTTTTGTCAGCTGATATTTTAAAAATCCTTCATGTCTATCTTATTTCTGGCATTTTCCCACCCTCTTTGCTTCAAACCGAATTCAAATTGGTTAAGTATTAACAAATAAATTGATGATTTTCTGAAATTCCAAGTTACCTGAATATTCGCCATGACAAAGGCAAGTACCCCTGAAAAAAGCGCTCTGTTTAAAGTGACATTTCACGATCATTTTTACATAAATTTTATTTTTATTCTAAAGAGCATGTTTTCTTATGAAAATTCTTCAAGAAACTGATAGCATTTTTACGCATTAGAATAAACAATTTTTGCATCAAGACATACTTTTTAAATAATGAAATAAATGTGAAATGTCACTTTAAAGTTCAATATCATTCTAAGTCTTGAAACGTTATTCTGTTGAATGGCATGCCATTGCTGCATGTCACGCGTGTGCTTAGGCGCATTTCCGGTGGAACAACATGCTGTCAGGCCGTGAACTGTGTAGATCGCCATACCGTCCAGTACCGCTCAAGAATTCCGGGCGTTTGGATCGCCTCGTACAATTCTATAGAATCAAACCTCGGTGGTAAGTTATGGAACTTTTTTTAGACAAGAATAACAACAACATCACAAAACATTTGTCGGTAAGTGTCAACAATGAAGCGACAATGGTGCTGAAATACATTGTTTGCAGTTCCAGTGTCTTTTCTTTTTAGAATGATTACATCTTGCAAGTCCCGCAAGTTGCTATGGTTGTTCATTTGGATAACCTCGAAAACTAAAATCCCATATGTTAACATTTTTTCATACACATACATCCAAGGCAAGATCTTGATTATGCGAGGTGTTTCAAAGGAACTTTCGGGCCTATACATCGATGTGCGTGTGCAGAAATTTGCCAAAAATTGAGATATTCTTAACAAGCTTTCCTTGGTATAAAAATTAAAGGCATATGAACGTCTTTCATCTTTACTTAAAGTTTTATAGTCCAAAGAAACTTTCGAGAAGAGCTGCGAAGTCCCAAAAGTTTACCCTTCTACCTTTTTTGCAGTGCACTTTGTGCACAAATACTTTGTAGGTTAGTATTACTTTATTTCATGATATAACCCCCTCTCTATACAATGCCATACGTACAATTGTACTTTCGATGTATATTTTGTCCTTCTATGCTTTAGTATGAAGATTTCCGTGACTTGAGTGCTTATCAAGTGGGATAAATACTCTATAGAACAATCATTCATTCATTCAGTTTATTTACACAACAAGTATAATATACAAGAATTTACCCTTTTAAGGTGGTAGAAACTTAGCATGGGAAAATCCATATTTTATACATTTTATTTTATCATTTCAATGACCTCCTGGGACTTTAGATCCGTTCCAGACCAGGTAAAATTTTAAGCTGGCCCAAAGTAAACGATCTTGCAGACGACAATTTCAAATCAATGAAATTTTAAATATTTTGGTCTTTTGGGGTAAATACATTATGGGAAATGAAGAAATTGCTTGTCATGAGCAATTTATTCGTTTTCAAAAAATGTTTTCTTATGTGATTATTTTGTGGGGAGTCAAAGAATCATTGTGGAGATGAATGAGAAACGGCTATATGCTTCAATGTTAACATTTATCTTATCGTCTGCCCTTCCATAAATTTGAACTTATCTGGTGTTTACAAATTGGGTAACTTATCGTTTAACTAACAAAAACAGGTTAGATCCAATTGAATACAGTGGAATGGCTGGCAACAATACAATTCCCAAGATTAAAAACAAGAACATGATTTCATTTTCACACCAGATAAACAAGGTACGTGATATTACAGAACATAAAGAAAATTAAGTTGGTCAAGTAGAAAAATCTTAACAAAATACTTGTCAACAAAGTTATGATACAATGAAGCCTACATTTCTCACGAAAACACTACTCTTATAAATATATTTCGTCAAAATAAACAACGGTTTCGGACTGTGTTGCATTGACAACCTTTTACATAAAGACTAAATGTTCATGATAATTCGCGTTTATAAGATCCAAAACCCTATGAAATTTTATCATGCACCTGTTAGACGTTGTGAAATCGTTTACTTGGCTAGTCCAGAGCTAGGATATTATTTATCAGTTCAAAATTGGGCGTCAGTGCCCTTTCTCTCCCCGTAAAAGTAGCCTATGCACATGTAAGCTTGGAGATGAGCAACTTATGTAATAAACCATTTCAACATTTACACGAACAATGTACATATACATCAAATTAAACGTCTATCAGAAGACTGTTTAGTAAATTTCAAAGAATATTCAAAGATGATACACATGATTGGACAACCCTCTCCCTGACGTCATATCCGGTTTACCCATCAATCCATATCAAAACATCCGGTATAAAACACGTGTATCCACAGCAATACGACCGCGATGAAGGCGAACACTGAAGCCCCTGCACTGATATAGAACGACCACATCAAGTCAGGCTGTGGACTTTCTTCAAGGTAGAAATACAGAAACAAACTTGTCCCTCCAACGAAGGTAAGAACTGAAATAAACAAAAAACGCTCTTGAGCCGGAATCTGGAAGAGCAGGAAACAAATTCACAGCTTTTCATAAAAAGCCTCGTATCTTCATTTTGTTTAAAGCATGGATCCCGATCAGTTTGTGTACATTCACAGGCTAATTCAGATTCTCAAATTTATGTCATAAGGGTCTATTTTCCTTATTAAGGCTCGTTTGTTTATCTTTTCCCAAACTTCAGGCTGGATATACATTAAAGGTTTAGCTCACAATAAATTACCTGGCAGAGTATCCCTAGATATCAGTTTAAGGTGCTGTGCCAGGTCATTTATCGTGAGCAATAATACTTATATATGACAAGATGGCTGTTACCATGTGCATGTTCACGATGGAGATTGTGCATGATGGGATGGATAACGAATACAGACAAATTTGCTTCGCTTCAGGTAAGAAATTGTGCAAATATTTTCTTATTTCTGCGTCAATTTTCAAGCGGTTTGTTGCATGTACCCCGCATTACTGAGCTTTTTCCTCAGATATATGACTTTTTTGTAGAATATTACTTTTGTACTTTGTCCAAAAATTGATCCCAACCGACCAGAAAAAACGACAAAAAATTCAGGCCCTTTTTCTAGTCGGTTGGGATCGGTTTTTGAGAAAATTACAAGGAGTTTCCAGATAAGTAATACATCCGAGAAAAGGACTCAGTAAGGCGGAGTACATGCAAGAAACCGCATGAAAATTGACGCAAAAATAAGAAAGTTATTGCACAAATTCTTACCTGAAGCGTGGTTAATTTGGTCATAGTCGTTCCCATTTCGCTTTCTGGTCGGTTGGGACAATATTTCGAAAAAAAAAATACCATGAGTTACCTAATATGTCATACATCCGATGAAAGAGCTCGGTAAGGCGGGTACATGCAACAAACTTTTGAAGATTGACACACAAATAAGGAAGTTATTGCAAAATATCTTACCAGAATCGAGATTATTTTGTCCGTATTCGTTATCCATCCCATGATGCACAATCTCCACCGTGATGTTCTGTGCGGGATATAACCCTGGTATCAATTGACCAAACGCCGGCTGCCATTCAAAAACATCGATAAGCCAATAGACGATCAGAAAAATGTCAAGCCCCAATTGTTTGTCTTAAATTCATCGTTGCACGTGATATTGTATCGTGAAACTGCGTGGCCAAGAACAACATGAATGGCAGTACCGACAATATCTTGCTTCATTTATTTTAAATGCCACCATTCCCTTTAATTAGTAGTCTTGGACGCCATATCCAAAGTCGTATATTTTTGTTTAAAGGATTGCACTATCGTTGACCACCTTGCACCGGAATCGAATTGTCTCCGTTTCGGGTTTGTCTGTTTTGCCATTTTTCGACCTCCCCAAATATCTGTCTAACCCATATTTTTGTAAAAAAAAAAAGACGTCATCAACGTTGACCACCTTGCACCGGAATTGATTTGTTTCCGCTTTGCCTTTGTTTGTTGTTGTTTATCATTTTCTTCATTAGAATGAAATATTCGACCTCCCAAAATATCTGTCGAAAATGCAAGCATTAAGATAGTCAATCCTTTTTAAGATTCTTGTCGGAATTTGTCGTGCGGCGTTGTTAACATTCGTTCATTTGCGGTTGAAGGTTCAATTGGAGAATGTTTATGACGTCGACTGAATCATTCCGACTTCGCGTGAATCATATTAAGGTAGGTCTACCATAATCTTCACCTATTGTCTTGCGCCTCTTAAATTCTCTTTTTACCTTTTATATTCACCAGGTCTCAATAATGTTCATCTATTAACAAGGCGCGATGCAACATGGTCGGAGGGGGATTATTGCGGAGAAACACGTGACACAACAACAACAATGGTATTGAATATTCACGAATTATGTTAATACGAGGCTGTATCGAATTTGAGCCGTGAAGGTGAAAAACGTCACGGATAAGCTGGATGTGGTAGATCTTTCTGACAGCACCGGATAGAAAGTTTTAGACGAGCAAACAAAGTTTTACATGTTCGACAATAACACTTTTGTCATCTGTTTTAAAGACCTTAAGATATTCAGCGAATTCCTGGCGGTTTTTTGCCTTCTCTGCTTCAAACCATTTTCAAATCGGTTATTTAAGAAAATATGCACGGATCCAGACATTTTTCACAAATGGGTCATGTCCACGGACCGACTGCATTTTTTCGGAGAAAATCCTTAAAACAATCACTTTGATATCCCATCTTCACAAAATCAAGGGAGCCGGGCCCGGGCACTACCCTGGGTCCCTGCAAGGAAGAAGGAACATGATTATTTACGATTTCCTCTATTTGCTGGAGTTGAAC